>JANIHZ010000008.1:20531811-20554628 GCA_027478365.1 Erythroxylum rufum
AAAATTATAAATATCTTAATTTAATTTATAAATTAATTTAATTATTATTAATAAATATAGTTAAATTTACAAATATTTTTAAAATATATATTTCAAATAAAAGAGGGAGAAGCGAGATTTAAATTTTTTAAAAAATATGAAAATTTTGCAACTTAGATCTTATATTTTTCAAAATTTTTGATACTAACCGGTATATAGACCAATATTTACACAGCTATTTCATCTTATACCATTCCATATCGGCCAGTTTCGGAATGAAATTCAAAATGATGAGTCAACGAAGTACATATATTTTCAACCATTCTTCCACAATGTGCTTAACCCATGTTATTTTCTACTAGTGATGTTTTTAGCTTCTCAGTTAATTATCCTTTCAGTCCAGTTTCAATACACGGATGGGCTTGATTGAAGAAGATTGAAAATCTACTGACTGGTTACTGGACATAGGCCGAACTCCATAGATGGCCTTTAGTGAACTTAGGAGTTTCGGGGCCTAAATGAGTCCCGGCTTCCAAGTCCAAAGACTTCCCCATCAAGTAGTGGACTGCGGGATTGGGATTGTTTGACTAAACTTTCTTATTTTCTTGCGATTGTTTCGGTTGAAAAAATAATAGCTGATATCAACTATCTAATGTGTTCATTATGGAGACTCTATCACAGGCATTGTGTCAATATCCCATGAATGAAATAAGTCAATAACTGTAGACGTAAGACTTTGGTACTCGCAAGTTAATGCATCACACTAGATCTTTTTTATAGAATGTTCAGTCCATAGGAGTACATTTCATTCCAAAGAATGTCAGATTCTTGAAAAAGACTGTACAATTTCAAGGAAACATCAAACTTTTCCTACTCTTGATATGCTCTACTATTATACAACCAAAACGTTTTACCATCACAAAACATCTTGCACCTATAATCTCGTCTGCTAATATTCTAAACCACAAAACCGAAGAAAGGAAAAAGTGTTTGATCATTGAAAGAATTCACCTTGGCCCAGAAAGCTCCATTGCTTGGACTAGTAAAGAAGAGTCATCAGTGAGATCAGAATATCGATCTGACGAGGAGAAGTCGTTGGGTTTGGACTTGGTTGTTTCTACTCTTTGAGAAGCTTCCCACCTTTCTGCTAGCCCGTCACCCTCAAGCATTCGAACTACTTCAGACATTTTGGGTCTATGGCTTGGAAGGCATTGGGTACTCAATAGAGCTACTTTCACCATTTCCTCAAGCTCAATCCTATCATAGTTGCCTTTTAGATCTTTGTCCACAAGCATCTCAAGCTTCTTCTCCTGATGAATTTTCTTTACCTGAAACCATAACCCATGTCAAAAAGAGATGGCCTAAAACAAAGAAGAAATTGGAATACTTGGCGCTGCTCACCCAGTCTAGCATGGCTCCTTTCTGATTGGCTGCCTTGCCAAATTCAAGTGCTCTTTGGCCTGTGATTAATTCAAGAAGCAGGATGCCAAACCCGAAAACATCTGTTTTTTCAGAGGACTGACCAGTGGAAAGATACTCAGGTGCTATATGCCCCACTGTGCCTCTCACAGCAGTAGTTACATGTGAATCTTGGTGATCCAAAAGCTTGGCCAACCCAAAATCCCCCACCACTGCCTCACAATAGTCATCAAGCAATATATTTGCTGCCTTAACATCCCTATGAATTATCTTTGGATCACACTGTTCATGAAGATATAATAGCCCCCTTGCAGCTCCCAAGGCAATTCTCTTCCTTGTCTCCCAATCCAAGACCGGTTTCCCTATCATTTCATTTGTCACAAAACTCAGCTTTAGCCTATTAGCAAAGGTATTTCAGTTAAAGCACATATGTTAGTTACCTTTGACTTTGAGACGGGAGGCAACACTGCCATTGGACATGTAAGGGTAAACTAGAAGCCTTTCTGTTGTTGTGATACAAAAACCATATAGTCTAAGGAGGTTACGGTGCACAGCAAGGCTGATAATCTCAACCTCTGTTTGGAATTGAATATCTCCTCCAATAGCATTCCCATCTTTAAGTCTCTTGACAGCTACAACAGTTCCATCTGGGAGAATCCCTTTATAGACATTGCCATATCCTCCTTTGCCAAGTATGTTCTTATTGCTGAAGTTGTTCGTGGCATTCTGAAGCTCTCTAAATTGAAACCTTCTTAAATTTCCAAGCAAAACTTCCTCATGATGCTGATCTGATCATTCAAAGACATCCAGCAGTGTCAAATTGTTTGACCACTAAAGGTGAGTTGCAAGATAATTAATTCAATTGTTTGTCAAATGTTACCTTTAATTTCAAAAGATGTTGGTTCGTAGTGCCTTTGCCTCCACCATAGAAACAATCCAAATACAAGAATAATAAGGGAGACAGAACCAACACTCGAGCCAAAGGCAAGGGCTAACTTCTGACTCTTTGGCTTATTGGAATGCGCAGAAGCTTAAGATGGAAAGACTTTGAGATCAGAATTAACAGAAAAACAGATCAAACCATTTACGCTGCAAAAATCAGACAAGCAACTAATCTTCCTTACTTTGTGTGCTATTCAGATTCATGGACATTGGCATTAGTGTTGACCCAAAGCATCCTGGTTCAGAGCCTGTTGGGCAGATTAAAGGATTCCCAACAATGCTGCGATGATGAAAATATGGAACAGTTGGCTCAAAGTAAATATCCCAATGCACCTTGAGCAGAATTAGAGAAAGGGGAAGAGGGAGAGTGATTTACTTGAATGTTTTAGCTGGAAATCTGGGTACAGGGCCACTCAAATTGTTGTATGACAAATCACTGTAATTGACATAAAACATAGATTTCAAAAACACACTTCTGTTTATTGATAAGTTAAGGAAACACTTTGATAGGATCGAGAGACTAACAGAAAGATAAGTTGGCTCATGTTAAGCATTGGCAACGATCCAGAGAGACTGTTATTATTTAACCTCCTGAATAAAATTGAAACAACTCCTGGTCAAATTTATAATCAAAGGATCATACAACAAGCACAAGAGTTTGAGTTTCTTTCCCAGCTTACAAGTACTGAAGATTCCTCAGTTCGCCTATAGAGGAAGGGATCTCCCCAGTAAACATGTTGTTAGAAAGATCAAGTGTATGGAGCTTGGAGAGCCGGCCAATTTCTGCGGGAATTGATCCTGTAATGTTATTGTTCTGTAAGAGGCTGCAAATACATAGACCACCATAAAAATTAAGAAATAACAAATAAATTCATTACGAGTTGGGAAAGAACTGCAAGTTTCTATAGGAGCACTCACACAATTTGAAGATTTGTCAAGTTGCCAATGCTCGGAGACAGAGTACCAGATAAATCCTGGCTAGGAGTTCCTCTGCAGGAATACCAATTCATCAGTTTCAAAACTAACTTTTTCGTTGCTCTCTTTCGAATTTCTTTCAGTATTGCTGTTCTTGTTTAGCTTAGTAAAGGAAAAGTTTCGACACTTACAGGCCAATGACGAAGCTCTCAGAAGAACAAGTGACCATAGTCCAGCTACAGGGATCAACAGCATTTCGGTCCCAGTTATCAAGAACACCGTGAGGATCATGCAGGGATTCTTTTATGCCCATTAAAGCTTGCACTATATACAAAAATGTTAAAAATTTCCTAGTCCAAGTGAAAGATCTCATCTTCTGGGAAGATTTTGCCAAAGGAAAAGAAAATTTTCAGTTACCTTCAAAGTTAACTCCTTTTGAAGATAACAATCCACTTGCAGTAGCCAAAAACCATACGAAAGTTCCGAAAAAGATAAAAACTTCTCCCCTTCTCATTGCCATCGAACGGTGATGTCCGCGAACCGGAGAAACTAATGCTTTTAACTCAAAAGATATATCCTTTTTATCTTCTAGCGCTTAGCAGACTTCAAATGGAATACTTTCTTCAAGTTGATCTCTCCGCCAGAGGCCACCTCCTCCTTTTCACGCCATAAATCCATTCATCAAAATCTTTGTGTCAGACCCAAGAAAAGCACAAGCGTTTTGGTTGTATAAAGGAAACCAGCATGCCTGTCGCTGAGTCAGTAGGTTAAAGAAATGATTATATACAAAGTTTATCATATGTGGCCTTTATCTTAAAAGAATCAAACTACACCAAATACACTATAGGGGCAATATTCTTTGAGGCAAGGAGAGAACGGGAATTTCTCATTTGTAGGTTTAATCATCCATCAGTTTACAATGCTCTCTCGCTATCACGCATGTTTCTTTTGTCTAAAGGCCACTAGGCATGAGATCAAAATTCTATCTGGGTTTATGAGTCATTAGTCATCTTATTGGCTATACATGAGTTTTGCACTTTGTACCAAGAAAACAATGACAACATTAAACAACTGAGGAATATTTGTCGTGTCTACTTGTCCTTGATTGATGGGTTGTGCATAGTTAACTCAGAAAATGGGCATACGGAGAGAAGCAGAGTGCATGTGCATGTAATGAGATGAAATTGCACTGCTTGTTGTACTGAGGAATTCAACATTCTCTTATTTTGGCCATACAGTAAATGCCCCCAAAACCACTGTTTTCTTCATTTTTAACTTTTTTATTTTGTGAGGAATGTGAGAATCTCGAGGCGTCAAATGGGGGCTGGCTCGAGATTGATGATGGCGGATTTGGTCACCCACCATGACCGAGTATCTTTGTTGGCACTATCATTTTATATTGATGTGATTATAAGCATATACATACTTTAGTTTTTAACGGGTATTAGTAGTAGCCACTTTTGTGCTGTAAATGTAGGGGACTCTTGCTTTTTGCAGATTCCAAATGGGCAGCCGCTTTCAGCTAACGAGCGCACACATGCTGCTCTTTTTCTTCTCTCCAACAGCAGACAGTCATTCCACACCCAATATCTATTCAAACGCAAAAAGAAAAAGGGGGAAAGAGTGAAACTTTTGAAAGCAAAAGCTGCCATCTCCATCTCTTTCCAATAAAACACTTAAGGTATCAAGAACAATCACTTGCCCTTCAGGAGGAATTCTCTAACGCATCATTTATAAATTTTGAATTGGTAATTGACACTGATGTATTTGTCATTAGAATTTATTATCAATTAGCTATCTCAGACTCGTTATTTGTTTTTATAGTGCTAATTCATTAGTTTATTTACTTATTTAACGTACACAAAAAATAATAATTACTACTTGTCCGATATAAAAGGGATAATTATAGTGACTTAAGAACCAACTCTAACTCAATGTTTCCCAGTAGAATCAATGGCGCTAGGCCTGAACAAAATGAATAACGGCACTTTGGACCATGAGGTATCATTAGGCTGAACTCAGGCATGCCAGGAAAATATTTTTCATCGAGTGTATGCTGGAAAAGTTGTGGCAGGATGAGCTCGTAGGACCACTTTTATGTCGTATGGAATCCTGATATTATGCATGTTTACTTGTCATATTACATTAACTTAGCATGATTATAGATCAAGAAGTACAAACAAGCTGATTTTGAGTTCAACTAGAAGGCTAATTTATTAGATTTGGTGCTCCATTTTGACAAAAATTAATGTCTAATATCGTCTTGATTGTGACATTATTATGGAAATTGTCAATGTTAGACGAACCTTAACATTAGTTTGATTGTCTTCAGATTGTAATCTAATACTCCCAACTGGCAAGTTGAACTTCATCAATTTTACAAGTATATGATTTTTTCCCCCTGCAATCTCTATAACTGAATGGAAAGATGCATCTATTGTACCTGCCCCGTGCCAAAATAATGAGCACTTACCAAATCCTTGTCTGCTGGTAGATTGTAACGAAGACCATAATTTCTTGTTTTCAACAAATAACTTTGACCGGTAAAACTAATTAAGCTTGTTTTCTTTTCTATTTAATCAATGGATAAACAAATTATATAAGAGAAAAATATAAGTTTACAAATGTATTTGTGGAACTTAAGAATATGCATTTTTACATATTATTCTTATTCACTGAGCTTGAAACAACCTCTTTATAAAATACAAAGAAAAGACTGCGTGCAATTGATGTTCCTCCTTTAATCTTTGCAAAATGGGGAGCTTTGTACACTTAGGGTTGTTTAGTTCTTATCCACTGAACTTAAATTTTTATTAGAAGATAAAATGATGTTAGTTCCTAGCTTTGATAAAATGATCTTATTGACCGTTATAAAGGAATTCAATAACCCAAGTACATGCCATTGGTTTATAATGTATATGTCATTAGCCTTAATCATAAAAGAAATATTTGTCACCTATAACCTCTAGATTTAGTCGGTATGACATGTAATTAAATTTTAAGTGTAATTCTTCAACAGGATTGAAGCTTAAGCATTGCCAAAGTAATTGCTTAACAATTGTGAACAAGTTGAGTCCATTTGGGCGGAGAAATGAACTTTGCATAGCAGCATCTTCTTAGGCCATTGGATTAAAACCACATTCTTACGCTAGATCTAGAAAAGAGAGAGAAATAGA
The DNA here is from genome assembly GCA_027478365.1 of Erythroxylum rufum. Lineage (NCBI taxonomy): Eukaryota > Viridiplantae > Streptophyta > Magnoliopsida > Malpighiales > Erythroxylaceae > Erythroxylum > Erythroxylum rufum. Next base: position 20,538,243 of record JANIHZ010000008.1, read on the forward strand.
CCAGACACAGGAAAAGAACAAAGCACTTTAATATAGGAAAATGACAAAGATGTCCACAGATTAAGGACCAAAGCCAGATAACAGCTATCGCTAATTGTCCCTTTCTCCACATCACCTCAACCAAAAAGGGGCATGGCATAATTTTAAAAGGCTCGCTTCTTAGGACCATAAAACTTTAGATTCTGCTCCCAATTTATCCAAAGATATTAACTTTCCATGTCTTTTCCTACATTTGCTTGTCCTTGCCAAACTGACATTGACAGGTAACAGTGCTGTTCTGACAGGGACATTGCACAGCATAGTCAAAAATTCGACAGGTGGCTCGCTCATTTGATTAGAATGCTGATATTACATGTGGGTGTGGGCTTCTATGATTGAATCAACTTGATTGAATTGATAATTGCATGAGTTCACTGATAAGTCGGGGCAGAAAACAAACATACTCTTGGAGCATCGCGTATTCATACTTATTTAAGGCATAGGGTATCTATATATATGATTGGACTGTGCACCAAACACGCATGTTCTGATAAAGGGAGACTTCTCCTTAAGACTCCCCCAAATCTTATCGTCTAAGTAGGAGTTATTTGTGCATGGTGTCCTTGACGTTGGAGTCGGATTGTGGTAATACAGGCATTGGGAATGAGGAATGCTCCAGGCTTCTTAGTGGATAGAAGTGTTAATTAATAACCTGGCGGTAGTTTTACCAGAGTTCATAGGAACGTCGTGGTATCTGATTTCAGTTGAGGTACACAGAGATTGCATCAAATGCAAGAATGTTGTTAGGTAGATTGGAGAGTGAAATAAGTGATGTGGACCACGACCTTAGTCAACATATCCACAGAGGGAGAGAACCAATGAGTAGGAAATTATGATGCTTCGAGTAGTACTTGTCGAGGGTTGAATCGAGGGGAAAAAAAAAGCATTTCTTCCACAATTAATGAGTTAGAGACCCATATTCTGAAATTTGCCTTAGACAGCGGGATTGCTACTACAAATAAGACATTGCAGGCCATTTAAAGTCAAGTTTCTTGTCCTCATTTCACACAACTTTTCGCTAATTGTCTTCACTCTATCTAGTAGTGCTTTACACAGAACCTTGTGTTTGTGAGATTAATTGGATGCATATCATATTATAAAAAAGGATTTCTCAAGTTACATGAACTCTGTTATTACTTAAAATTCACACGCAAGAACTTAACAATAATATATGGTAGTAAATTGTCTTTATGCGGGTTCCCAAGAATCATAACAACAAATCGACAGCAAATTGCAAGTGATCGCACTGCATCGTGGCATCCATGGGCCCATGCCTATGTATGAGGTTCATTGTTTCATATGACACTTTTCTAGAACTCCCCGTAGATGAATTGGAGTGGTTAATTACTCTTGGACAGTCCTCATAATAGTAGCTAACTGGTTAATGGTAGGTAAAGTTACTGGCAACATTTGTGGCTGATTTAATGGAATGCTGGGACGATGTGCATAATTAGTATGTCCCTACGAAGAGCTATTGCCTGGCCTCACGTTCCTTTAATGTATAAATGGACTATCACTTCTCGTTCAAAGAAGAAGACTGAGAATTAATATACCCCTTTGAGCCAAGCCTCACAGAACGAAAATTGAAAGAAGGGGGAAAGAAAACCATATAGCAGCAATTGATTCTTTCCGTGGCATCCCAAGACAAAAAGCAACAAAGTATTGGAGTTATTACCTCTTAAGTCATACACTTTACATAAAAGGCAGTTGGAGTGTTACATTAATATATAGGAACGACGAGGCCATGGAAAAGGGAAGGAATTGAATTCTTATTTTTCACAATTTTGATAACCATAGCAGATTATAATTCCTCGTAAAGCACTAGAAATTATGTTTATGTAAATGAATGTACTTTTTGTTGTCACGTTTTCACCCTCTGTTTTATCGTCTAAAATTCAAGTTAAGAGATGGCAGTTTTAGAAAAATGTAGCAGTAGAAATCAGTAAAGAATGTCAGAATATTGTGAATCACAACAAATACAGTAATGGTAGCCGTTGGAAAAGGAAAACAAGTATTTGCCAATCCCCAACTTTTATTTCTCTTTTCTAACGCCATCTTAACCTCATTAGTAAGGAGACTTTGAACTTGTAATCATGAAAAGGAAAAGGAAAAACAAAAGGAAAGTAGGAGTGATTAAAACTGACTAGGAGGAAGGGGAGTATAGTAGCGAGAGAACAGTGGAAGTGGAAGTGATAATCCAAAATGTCCGCAAGGTGAAAGACAGCAATGGTACCAACACAAATATAGCTAGGAGAAAAGCTTGTGTTAGGATAGGAAACATTGATGTGTCCCATCCTAATTTACTTTGATGATGATATTTAACATCTTTTGAGGAAGACCCCAAAGACCAGCAACTGTGTTCCCCATCCATGAAATTATTCAGGTCCCCACGCAACCTCTGCCTTTCTTTCATTTGCCATGCTTCCTTCTTTTTTACCTTTGATGCCCATGAGACAATAATGGCACTTCCTTTCCCTTTGGACCTCTCATTTTCTTTCTTCCTTCTAAGGCATAATCCGAGCAACGCCATTGCTCTTTCCCATCTGATCAATTAGGTTCATCCCCACTCAAATCATTTCAGTGTATTAGATGCAGTTCAGCATGATGTAGGTCTTGATTATTTCAAAATTCTTGATATGTTATCTTTCTAAAATGTTACTTTTCAATTAATTAATTTTATTTTTGATCTCATCTAACAAAACTATGCAACTAGATAGAAAAGTAAGATGTTTCCTTTGCATATAGGTTAAAATTGTGAAACTCATTTGAGTAATTTTTTGTTGATAAAGATCTTAATAACATTTTTTATTAAAAGAATAATATTAAAGTGAAAGCTTGAAGATGTAAAACTTAGAATATAGCTCCGTAAAACGAAAAATGTGGGAAGCTGCCTGTTTAGTTAGAAGGTCCTACTTCAAGAAAGGAACCTTCCTAAACCTAAGCATCCTTGTCTACTATAGTTCCACAATTCAATATATGTTCTGTTAAGTTATATAGATCTCAAGTTTCAATATTCATGGGCAAAGTTTTAATTTTCTACACAGTAAGATTTTGATATTTGATGTGTTAGGTTAGCAAAATTACCCAATATTTTGGGTGTAAGTTAGTGATATTTCATTTTTTTAACAAAATAAAAATTCATAATTTCATTTATCACAAAATAAAATTGACTACAAACTATAAAGGTTTTTTATAAAATGGTGCCTTTAACATGATTCATCCATAAGATTAATCACCGATTTCCTAATAATGGCATTTTATCGTCTTTGTCGATTCCTAAAATGTGGTTGATGTGATAATCTAGCTATTAATTATGATTAAGTTCTAATATATATATTAAGTACATTTTTATACAATTTAGGTAATTAAAAATATAATATTTTTTATTCAAATAGTTAACAAGAAGTGGAATTCTATCCCATAACTAGGTAAGATCAACATCCATGAACAAATATGTTAGGACTTAGGACCATAATTTTGCCAGAAGATTTTGATTTAAAAATTAATTTAATATATCTAAAAGATTAAATAAACACATTATATTCAAATAGCCAAAAACCTAATGATGAAGTTACTTAAATCTCAAGCAAACAACAATTAATTAATTAACATTCAATTTCACACACAAGAAATAGGGAGGAATTTTGTAAACTTTATAACTATGATATTAAAATATTATCCTTTCTTCATAAAAATATGCTTATCTCCTCTAAAATAATGTTAAAGATGTGCTAAAAAAAATATGTTAAATGAAAGAAATTAAAGAGAACATAAGACTGGGTGGTGAGGAAGCCACAGGAGAGGGTTGTTAACATCGTGGTGACGAGAGAGGCAAAGGAGTAGCAATGGGTGGCATAGTAGAGAAAAGGATGGCTAAAGGAAGAGCACACCAATGATCAACGTCCATTGTTTGAGGTGTAGCAGTAGGTGATGAATGAGTAGCAAAAGGGAACTTATTTTCTACAAACTTTACATGACGAGAAACAAAAATTTTGTTTGTACTAGATTGGAGACAATAGTAGGCACTTTGAGTGAAGGAATAGCCTACAAAGACACATGGAGAAGAGAGTGGGTCAAGTTTGTTTTTTATGTAGGGACAGAGCCAAAGATAACACAAGCATCCAAATTAAGCTAAGAAGTTTTTGATAGTTGGGTGAAAAGTCATAAAGCTTGTGAAAGGGAGAATGAAATTGAAGGGCTGGATTGGGCATACGACTAATAAGATAGGCAGCGGTGGCAAAAGTTAATTCCAATACTTGATAGGCATGGATGCATGGAAAAGAAGAGATAGACATTTCGACGATATGACGATGTCGTCTTTTGGAATATCCATTATGTTCTGGGGTGTGAGGAGGAGATGTGAGATGAGTGATGCCAAAGCTAGCAAGAGAGGGATCAAGACCTTCGTACTCCCTCATTGTCACTAAAGAGGGTTATAATGGGACGCTGGAAAAATTTTTCCGCAAGCAATTTAAAGCGAAGAAAGACGATTTTAGTATCTGATTTGCGTTTTAGTGGGTAAAACCATATGAATTTGGTGAAGTGATCAACAAACAAGATATAATAATTAAAACCATCATAGGAAAGAGTAGGAGAAGACCATACATCACTGTATATGACATCAAGTGGACCTTTAGAAGATATAGTGTTTTGATAAAATGACATCTTGTGACTTTTATTACAATCGCATTAATCACATTTAAAAAAGATTGACTTGGGAATAGAGAGATTAAAAGTAGCACTAATATGTCGAAGAATAGAATACGAAGGGTGTCCTAATTTATGATGCCAATTTGAGGTGGGATCCAAAATAGTTTAATAAATGGCAAGATGAGTGGGGATGCCACTCATAGATACCAGATTTAGTTAGGCCTTGAAGTAGAGGTGCCCCCTTTTGAAGATCTTTCATAAGAAAGGAAGTAGATGAGAAAGTGATTGAAGTATTGTTATCATGACAAAACTTAGATATAGAAATAATGTTTCGGGAAACAGATGGAACATGAAGAATATTAATTAAACAAAATTGAGAGGAGGAAGTAAGAAGAGAATTGGAACCCGTGCTTGCAATGATTAGGTCGAAACCTTCTCCAATAATGACTCTTCAGTGCCATCGTAGGGAGAGTGAAGAGCAAGGTTTTCTAGATCATTAGTAATATGGTAGGTTGCCCTACTATAAAGAAGCCACCCATTAGGAGAATTTTCGAGTTATCGTGACAACATAAGCATGAGGATAGGAATGTGGTTGGTACCCTTTAGAGCAGTTTTGAGGAGATGGTAGAATGACAGTGGCATGAGAGGAGTCAGAAGTTTAGATTGCATGGGAAAATTGTTGGCGAAATATCAGACATTGAGTGATGTAATGCCTTTAAGTATGACACCACTAACATTTTCCTTTGAATGGCTTGGGTGTCAGATGAGTAGGAGCGGAAGTAGGCTGAGGCATGGGAAGGAGACCCGTAGATGGTGGAGCAGAATTGTTCCATAATGAACGATGATCTTTTGATTGCTTTTTACCCATATAGTTAATCGTGGCTGGAATAGGAGTGGAGGAAGAAGATTTTTGCTTGATGGAGAGTTCACCATTGGTAAGCTTCTTATGTAATTCATCAAAAGAAATGGGAGAGTCATGACTGAAGACTGCATGGACTATAACATCATAGTCAGGATAATTAAGTTGATCAAGAACTTTGTCAATGATGTCCTCATGATCGAGAGGTCGACCAAGAGAAGCAAGTTGATCAACACACACCTTAATCTCTTACATATATTCAATAATGGAGCGGTTTCCCTTAGTGATATTGCAAAGATGACCCTTAATTTGTTTAAGATGGCCTTGCGAGGGATTGACATAGGTTTTGACTAAAGTTTTCCATGCTTCTTGTGTGGTTTTGGCTTGAGATAAAAGGGGGACAAGAGAGGGGAAAAGAGTGCCAACAAGTGCACCAAATATTAACTTATCCTGATGTAGCCGAGTTTAGTAAGCTGGATTTGAGAAGGATGCATCATCTTGGGTGATAGTCATGAGAAGGGTGGGATAGGATCCGTCAATGAACTTAAGAAGGTCGTACCCAATAAGAGTAATTTCAAGTTGAGTTTTTCATGACAAATAGTTGGTGGAAGTAAGCTTGAGAGTATTATTGAGAGAAATGAGGATGACGAGCTTAGTGGGTTCAGCATCGTTAGGGATGAGTTGAGAATTATTAGGAGCCACAGAGAAGACTAAGAGAAGAAGTAGAAGAGCAGAGGAAAAATAAGAAAGAGATCGAGGCTTTAATACCATATAAAGTTGAAAAGAATAATTTTTATGTGTATTACCTTTGGTGAATGAGATACAGTAATATATATACAAGATTGAGAATATATGATCAACTTAATCTTAGGAAATTCTATCCTTAGCAACTAACTTACACTATTTTAGGTAAAGATAATATTTACAATATTAACAACACTAATATCCTATGAGATATTTAATAAATCAGTTTGCTTGATTGTAGGCATGATCTTGGACTTAATTATTAGGATTATCTCTAACACATAATTTTTTTTATGAATTGACAAGAAGGAATTTGTTTTTAAAGTTGGTACAGTGATACCTTTACAAAATCAATTTCTATGATTCATGAAACTATCTATTCCCTCAATTTACATAAATGAGGTTAATTTAAGTTTTACAAATTTTCTATTACGCCTTATTAATTTATTTGATTTTTTATCATGTGAAATGGAAGTATTTTGTACATATCATAAGAACACAACTGATTTATCCTTTTGCATGTGAAATTCCATAGTATACGGTGAATTTTTGGCTCATAGCCAAACTTCTTCCGAGAATTCAATTTGAGGTCAAGTTTTAAATAAGATATTATAAGAATGCTACTGCTGCATAATCAAAGATTGCATCCTCCCTCTTCTTTTGCTTATCTCTTTCTGCTTTTGGTGCTTTTGATGAGGAACAAAACCAGATGCAAATATTTAGATATTCCCACTAGATAATCATCCAAAGATTCTCTTACATATACATGCTTTTAATACTCATATAAATCCAAACCAAACCATTCATTTAGATAATGCATAGCAGTTTATAGGTCCTAAGCCGTTTTGGAGCCCTCCTGTCAGAATATGAATTGTTAGTAAGGTCAACTGTGCATATATTGTTTCCATATATAGTATTATTAATTGTAAATATCTTTGTAATTATTCTGTAGATAAGTTACTATATTTAGGCACTAATTGTAGCAATTAGGAGCTGATTTTGGATCTGATTTTCTGTAATGTGATTAATAGTTTTCCTATATAATGAAAGACACTCTCATGTTGAGAGGCAATTCAGCCAAATTGACATGGTATCAGAGCCACAATTCTGAAATTTTTCTCAGCTCTTGGTCCTTTCGTTTCCTCAGATCTGATTTTGTTTTCAGTTCTTGTTTCTTGGCCATTTTCTGATCTGGTCTTGGTTTCTTCTTTGAAATTTCTGTTGTTATCCTCGAAAATGACATCAAACAATTCTGAGACCTTTAATGTTCGTTTTACTGGAAAGAATTATTCTGCGTGGGAATTTCAGTTTCGACTATTCGTCATGGGAAAAGAATTACTTGGTCACATAGATGGGTCTGATCCTGCCCCAACAGAAGCAGCAAAATTATCTTTGTGGAAAACCAAAGATGCTCGGGTGATGACTTGGATTTCAGGATCTGTTGATCCACTTATGGTCCTTAATCTCAAGCGATTTCAAACAACAAAATCCATGTGGGAGTATCTGAAGAAGTCTTACAATCAAGATAATACCGCTAGACGTTTTCAATTGGAATGTGACATTGCCAATTTCTCTCAAGGCACTCTGTCTATCCAAGAATATTTTTCTGGGTTTCAGAACTTATGGGCCGAGTTTACTGATATTGTTTATGCCAACCTTCCTGTTGAATCCATCTCAGTTGTGCAAGATATTCATGAACAAAGCAAACGTGATCAATTTTTAATGAAACTCAGGAGTGAGTTTGAGAATATTCGCTCTAACTTGATGAATCGTACGCCGGTGCCATCATTGGATGATTGTTTTGGAGAATTACTTCGCGAAGAACAAAGGTTGCTCACCCAACACACATTTCAGCCCGGAAATACTCTTGCTTTTGCTGTACAGGGACAAGGAAGTGGGAGAAATATGAGCACTGTGCAATGTTATAGCTGCAAAGAATACGGACATATTGCAAAGAATTGTAAGAAGAAATTTTGCAATTATTGCAAACAGCAAGGGCATATCATCAAGGAATGTCCCACGCGTCCACCACGTAAAATCAGTGCTTTTCAAGCTGAAATTACTCCAACAGTGCATGCTACATCAACTGCTCCTGCTGCACCAACTGCTACTGCAGGTGTTACTCCTGAAATGGTACAACAAATGATTGTTTCTGCTTTCTCAGCCTTAGGGCTTCAAGGTAAAAGTCATCTCTCATCTCAGTTTTGGCTTGTTGACTCTGCTGCATCAAATCACATGACCAATTCATCTGGTATGCTAACAAATGTTCGTGGTTATCATGGATCATCACAAATTCAAGTTGCTAATGGTGGTAGTATTCCTATTAGTCACGTTGGTGACATCACTCCTCTTCTCAAAAATATATATGTCTCACCGAACCTTTCTACTAATCTTATTTCGGTTGGTCAATTGGTGGATACTAATTGTGATGTGCATTTTTCTCGTGATGGTTGCATTGTGCAGGATCAGGTGTCGGGGAAAATAATAGCGAAGGGGCCTAAAGTTGGCAGATTATTTCCATTGCACCTTTCTATTCCGCAAGTTCTATCTTTTGCTTGTACTCATGTGAACAATGAAATTGCAGTATGGCATAAACGTTTAGGCCATCCTAATTCTGTTATCTTGTCTCGTTTGTTGAACTCTGGTGTTCTTGGCAATAAAGATAAATCTTTGTCTCATACTGTTTCTTTTGATTGCTCTACTTGTAACTTATCCAAGAGTAAGACTCTTCCTTTTTCTTCTTTTGGGAGTCGTGCTACACATTGTTTTGACATTATTCATAGTGATGTTTGGGGAATTACACCAGTCGTTTCGCATGATAAATACAAGTATTTTGTGACTTTTATCGATGATTATAGTCGGTTCACTTGGGTATATTTTCTTCATTCCAAATCTGAGGTCTTTTCTGTCTTCAAGATCTTCTTAGCTTATATTGAGAACCAATTTGCTACTTGTATTAAAGTGTTAAGGTCTGATTCTGGTGGGGAGTATATGTCTCATGAATTTCATGAATTTTTGCGTCAGAAAGGTATTATGTCACAACGTTCCTGTCCTTATACACCACAACAAAATGGTGTTGCTGAACGTAAGAATCGTCATCTTTTGGATGTTACTCGGTCCTTATTAATCGAGTCTTCTGTACCGTCCAAATTTTGGGTTGAAGCTTTATCTACTGCTGTCCATTTAATAAACAGATTGCCTTCTCCAGTGATAAACTTTGATTCTCCATACTCTCGTCTCTATCATCAAGCTCCTAAGTATCATGATCTTCATACTTTTGGTTGTGTTTGTTTTGTACATTTGCCTTCTCATGAACGACATAAACTTTCTGCTCAGTCTGCAAAATGTGCTTTTATGGGTTATAGTGTTTCTCAAAAAGGTTTTGTCTGTTATGATCCAACGTCTAAGAAAATACGCATCTCTCGCAATGTTGTTTTTTTTTTGAGAATCAGTACTTCTTTTCTACTTATGTTGAGTCATCTGCTTCTCCTAATCTTCCCCTTTTTGAGGATTTGCCATCTCCTCCTATGCAGTTCAAACCTGGACATGTTTATGAGCGACGTCAGCGCACTTTGCCCCTTCCAGTTATTGATTCGTCACCTGAACCGGCTCCTGAAGAGAATTCTGAGGTACTTGCACCTGAGGTTGTTCCTCGACGATCCACTAGGGTATCACGACCTCCTGATTGGTATGGTTTTTCTGCCACTTTATCATCTATCTCAATTCCATCCGGTTATTCACAAGCTTTTAAGCATGAGTGTTGGCAGAAAGCAATGCAAGAAGAACTTCAGGCCCTTCAAGATAATGATACATGGGATATTGTTTCTTGTCCTTCAACTGTTAAACCCATTGGGTGCAAGTGGGTGTACTCTGTGAAGCTCCATTCTGATGGCACTCTGGAACGTTATAAAGCAAGGTTGGTTGCTCTGGGTAATAGGCAAGAGTATGGTGTGGACTATGAAGAGACATTTGCTCCTGTTGCAAAGATGACTACTGTTCGTACTATTATAGCTATTGCAGCTTCTCAAGGTTGGCCACTTCATCAAATGGATGTGAAGAATGCATTTTTGCATGGCGATCTTAAAGAAGATATTTATATGGCACCTCCCCCGGGTATGTTCTCATCATCTACAACTATGGTTTGTAAATTGAAGCGCTCTTTATATGGGTTGAAACAGGCACCCCGAGCATGGTTTGACAAGTTTCGATCAACTTTGCTTCGCTTCTCTTTTGTGCAAAGCAAATATGATCCATCTTTGTTTCTTTGCAACACATCTGCTGGTATTGTTCTTCTTCTTGTATATGTTGATGACATAGTCATCACAGGGACAGATTCTTCCCTTATTAGCAATTTGCAGAAACATCTTCAGGCATCGTTCCACATGAAGGACCTTGGTTCTCTTACTTATTTTCTGGGTTTGGAAGTTGATTCTCAATCATCTGGGGTATTTTTGCATCAACACAAATATACCCAAGATTTAATCACATTGGCTGGTCTTCAAGATTCTTCTTCTGTTGATACTCCTTTAGAAGTAAATGTAAAGTATCGTCGAGATGAGGGTGATCTTCTTTCTGATCCTACTTTATTTCGCCAATTAGTTGGGAGCTTGAATTATCTTACAATTACACGACCTGATATCTCATTTGCTGTTCAACAAGTTAGCCAATTTATGCAATCTCCTCGCCATCTGCATTTGGTGGCAGTACGTCGCATTATTCGATATCTCTTAGGCTCTTCCAATCGTGGTTTATTTTTTCCCACTGGTTCTCCGATTCATCTTACTGCTTATAGTGATGCTAATTGGGCAGGGTGCCCTGACACACGTCGCTCAGTTACAGGTTGGTGTATGTTTTTGGGTAATGCTTTAATCTCTTGGAAGAGCAAGAAACAGGATCGTGTATCTAAATCCTCCACCGAATCTGAATATAGGGCTATGTCTGCTGCGTGCTCAGAAATTGTGTGGCTTCGGGGGCTTTTGGAAGAAATTGGATTTCCACAATCTAGTCCTACTTCTCTTCATGCTGATAACACGAGTGCTATTCAAATTGCTACAAATCCTGTTTATCATGAGCGTACCAAACATATCGAGGTGGATTGTCATTCTATTAGAGAGGCTGTTGAAACTAATGTTATTTCTCTTCCACATGTCTCTACTACTCTTCAAATTGATGATGTGTTTACCAAGTCCTTGACTCGTCAGCGTCACCAATTTCTAGTCAGCAAATTGATGCTTGTTGACAAATCCACATCAATTTGAGGGGGGATGTTAGTAAGGTCAACTGCGCATATATTGTTTCCATATATAGTATTATTAATTGTAAATATCTTTGTAATTATTCCGTAGATAAGTTACTATATTTACTTATCTATATTTAGGCACTAATTGTAGCAATTAGGAGCTGATTTTGGATCTGATTTTCTGTAATGTGATTAATAGTTTTTCTATATAACGAAAGACACTCTCATGTTGAGAGGCAATTCAGCCAAATTGACATGAATCTTCACTGCTTCACAAATTGTATAAACATCTAGCTTTTCAAAAAAAAAAATGTCACCAAATCGTTAAATTTACAGGGGTAGATTCAATATTTTAGACGTGTGTTTGTAAAGTCTGGATACCCAGTTTCTGGTCCCTCTACGCCCATACCAAAACTTCCCGGTCTCGCAGGATCATAGGTGCAAAATAGATGCAAATCATCACAAGATGATATGCAATTTCGTCACATTTGGTGTACGAGAACAATTTGTCTTTTTGTCTGCTATACATCACAGAAAAACTGATCAAATTGTGATAGGGTTGGAAGATAATTGGAAAACAAGAGGCTCCAAGAAGAAACTTCCACTGCTACTTTACCATTGTAAGGTTCAATCTTGATGTACTAACAAAAGCATCGGTCGAGTAGAGCCAAATCGTTTGCTCAGTCACTCTCATCACGTTTTGCTCATTGACGAGTCGTATTCGATCTTGTTTGCTGCCAAGTTTTGATGGTTCTACCGAGTGAGAACATGTAAGTACAACGTAACAAATTTGAGAGTAAAAAAGAACCCCCAAAAAAAAAGAGAAGAGTTGGCTGATGCATCATTTTATATGTACACCATGAAAAATCAAATAGACTTAAAAGATTTTTCACATTCTCTACGCTAAACAATGTCAATAACACAAGCTTACAAACAAGGCTGTCTAAAGCCTTGATCTTCATGTTATGAGCAAAACGTCCATTTCATTAACTTAATTTTTTATAAATATTAATTCTGCTACTAGTACTACTACCAAGTGTAATAAAATTCAAGCCATATACATCTGATCACTAGCCAATTGTGCAAGGTGAAGCACGTATCTCCAGAAATGATGTCCAAAAGAAGGCTTCTGGCTACAATTGACGTCACTTTGGAGAAACATAACGCAGAAAAGAAACTGGAAGAAAAAGCAGACTGATGTTCATGGTCTCCTCTCCTTATTTCATCACTCTCCAAGCATATAAACGAGTCAATAAACTGATGGTTTGTTTTCAAATAGTTTACAATAGCTAGCTTTTACGGGTTGTAATATCATAGACTGCCTCGTATTGTAGCCTCAAACAACCAGAAAATAACGAATAAGTGTTAAAGCATGATGTATTTCCATTGAAAACATACATAACGGCAGCTAATGGTTCTTTGTTCGGTTGATACAGAAAAGCTTCAAACTTTTGTCTTAAAAATGGATAGAACCAAAGCCACTGAGTTTGCTTCAAGGGGAAGAATGGTTACAATTGTGCGCACGAAAGTTTAGTTGGCTTACAGTGTACTACTTGGAGTTGGATTTTCTTTCAATTTTTATCGTTAAAAGGGCTAAAAGAAAAATAAACATCATAAGTTGAAGCTTTGCCTGTCACTAACTTTATTTTAACACATGAAATTACTCTTCCGGAAGAAAGTATTTGGCAGAACGCTACTGAAAGCAAAAAGAAGCAGCCATCTTTTATACAGGCAGATATGCGAATCAATTCCTAAATCCTTTTTAGCTCCTGACAGATGAGATGGTACTGGTCTAGTGACACATTATTAATTGACAACAAAAACAAAAAGGAATTCCACTAGTAATAGGTGTCCACATGGTTTGGTATCAAAACCTGGTTATTTTAGCAAGGCATATACACACTCTTGGAGTTTTGGCACCATCAACAACCAAGGAAAAGACGAGAAGTAATTACTTTGTCAAGAAGTCAATGATAGCAAACAAGAATATGTATACTTTTACTTCCATTCCATTTCAATTATAGGTTACTCTCGGCTTCAACTACCCAGCCATATTTGTAAGCACTACATGGCATTTACAAAGCATTCCATTTCCATTTTATGTCCTGATACTAATTTCGAATTTCAAGTACAATAATTAAACCGCTGGGATTTACATTTCCTCACTTGCCCAGAAAAGCAATGGACTTGATCTTGGACTCTTCCATCTTGCCTATGCTTATGATATCTACCTTGTCCGCTTGAAATATACTTTTATCAAAAACCATGATGCTAATGTGCAGCGTATCTAGACTTACAATACACAAAAAACATATTATACAAGACTGCTTGAGAACAACCAATTTGATGAATTATGTTATACCTCTGGGTAATCTCTCGAAAAAATGTGGAAAATTGAAATTAAAAACAACAAGTGTTGAAAAGATTAATTCAAAGTTAAAAATTAGGTCTTTGTTTAAAGATAAAAATTTATCTATTAAAATAAAGTTATTACTTAGTTAGGACTTCAACTTTTGAATTTGAAATGTTTGCGTAATATTTATCTGGATATTAGCTAAGTTTATTATTTCATTCTCTATATATTTAGGCCTTCATGTCAATGTAAAGATGAACCAATTAATAAAATTACCTCTTGCATTATCTTTTTTCTATTCTACTTTATTTTAGTTAGTTTCCCATTCTAAAATTCATCATGGTATCAGAGCTTTAGATCTTTGAGGAATTGTGAGATTGAGTGAGTTCCCATGACTGCTAGCAATTTAGCAATTATAAGGGCTCATAAAGAAGAAGAAGCAAGAAGGAAAGGAAAGGCTCAATGCTATAACTACAAAAGATTTGGTTATCTGCAAAAGAATTGAAGATTTTAAAAAAGAAGAACATGCAAATTTAGTAAAAGCAGCTGAAAAAGAAACTTTTTTTTGAATTAGTTGACAGAAGCGCTCAATAATGATAAGATGATGAGAAAGTGCATCATACAGTGAAAAGAATCTTTTTTGAATTAGTTGATAGAAGTGCTGAACAATGGTAAGATGATGAGAAAGTACATCATACAGTGAAGAGAAGTGCTTCACAAATAAGAAATTTGGAGAGATGTGCTCTAAAGAGTTTGAATTTTCTGCAACTTTGAATCAAGGGAGAATGTTGGAAAGATTGATTCAAAGTTAAAAAGGAAGGAGTTTGAATTTTCTACAACTTTGAATCAAAGGAAAATGTTGAAAAGATTGATTCAAAGTTAAAAAGGAAGTCTTTGTTTAAAGATAAAATTTTATCTATTAAAATAAAGTTATTATCTAGTTAGGATTTAAACTTTTGAATTTGAAATGTTTGCGTAATCTTTATCTAGACATTAGCTAAGTTTGTTATTTCATTATCTATATATTTAGGCCTTCATGTCAATGTAAAGATGAACCAAGTAATAAAATTACCTCTTGCATTATCTCTTTTCTATTCTACTTTATTTTAGTTATTTTCCCATTCTAAAATTCAACATGGTATCAGAGCTTTAGGTCCTTGAGGGACTGTGAGATTGAGTGAGTTCCCATGACTGCCAGCAATTCAATACTTATAAGGGTTCATAAAGAAGAAGAAGCAAGAAGGAAAGGAAAGGCTCAATGCTATAATTGCAAAAAATTTGGTTATCTGCAAAAGAATTGCAGATTTTAAAAAACATGCAAATTTAGTAGAAGTGGTTGAAGAAGAAACTCTTTTTTGAATTTGTTGAGAGAAGTGCTCAACAATGGTAAGGTGATGAGAAAGTTCATCATATAGTGAAGAGAGTCATTTTTGAATTAGTTTATAGAAGTGCTTAACAATGGTGAGATGATGAGAAAGTGCATCATACAGTGAAGAGAAGTGCTTTACAAATAAGAAATTTGGAAAGATGTGCTCCAAGGAGTTTGAATTTTCTGCAACTTTGAATC
Source organism: Erythroxylum rufum (assembly GCA_027478365.1). Taxonomy (NCBI): domain Eukaryota; kingdom Viridiplantae; phylum Streptophyta; class Magnoliopsida; order Malpighiales; family Erythroxylaceae; genus Erythroxylum; species Erythroxylum rufum. The sequence continues at coordinate 20,553,694 of JANIHZ010000008.1, forward strand.
AAGGAAGAATGTTGGAAAGATTGATTCAAAGTTAAAAAGGAAGGAGTTTGAATTTTCTGCAACTTTGAATCAAGGGAGAATGTTGGAAAGATTGATTCAAAGTTAAAAAGAAAGTCTTTGTTTAAAGATAAAATTTTATCTATTAAAATAAAGTTATTATCTAGTTAGGACTTAAGCTTTTGAATTTGAAATGTTTGCTTAATCTTTATCTAGATATTAGCTAAGTTTGTTGTTGGAACCCCACCCTGGTGAGACACGTGTCCGACGTTCTACGTGGCACCTAGATTCGCAACCCACGAGGGAGGGATTCCTCACCCCAGAAGAAACTCAAATCGAACTTCGTTCACTTACTCCTGTACGGATCTTGACAAATTTATCCTACTCTTCCTCAATGAAATTGATCCACTTAAGGCCTGCAATTAATTTCGATTCCTAAGTTAAAAGGAAAGTCCATGACTCTAGATTAATTTGAATCGAAAATCTTCTCAATCGGATATCTATATATCAAGAAATTGTCCAATTACGAAAATATATGCAATATCTCCATATAGTTGACTCTCTTTGATTTAAACCGTAATTCTCAACTAAAACCTAAAAATTTTAAATTTACATAAAAGGGGTAGAAATTTTGTTTAGAAAACCAATGCTTTGAAAACCGAGTCAAATGGAGGTCAAATGAAAGAGTTATAAGCGAAAGAGTTAGCTTTATTGTTTTAAAACACAGAAATTTAAAAATTCATAACTTTTTACCTAGAACTCTAAATTTTTCATACTTGGTTTCAAAAGAAAGCTGAAAGAAAACTCTACAACTTATAAGAAGGATTTAAAACCTAATTCGGCCTTTATGGGGATCCAAAGTTGCTTCAAAGTTTCTGCCCAATTGGAAATTATCCTAAACAAGACCAAAAGTTTGAAAAATCATATTTTTTGATACA
>JANIHZ010000008.1:20652497-20684811 GCA_027478365.1 Erythroxylum rufum
AGGAGAGTAATTTTAAAAAAAATTTGATAATTTTGCTAATAAGTCTCTATATTTTTCAAAATTTCAGTACTAGCTAATATATGGCTAATATCAGACGAAACAACCCTCTGTAAGACCTTATATGCCATCGGTCATATAGCCTCAAAGATTGAAAAGAGATAGATGATGACAAATTTAAGAATTTCTTATTAAGAAGTTCTATGTCAATATCCCTTATCTGAAGCATTAGCTTAAATGCCATTTTTATAATTTTTTTTAAAGGATATCAACTTTAATAAAAACAAACTTTAAGAGTATGCTACATTGTCCTTAACTTAGGAGTGTAGTGTGATATTACAAAACTAGTTACCTATAAAGTTAAAGTATCTAGGGATTTTTATTATTCCTTTCTATTTTGGTGTTTTAGATAATTATAATTGTTTACATGATCTAGAAACTAGTTTTAATCTAATGCTTATGTCTCTTTTTAGGAAATGGGAATTCTGGAAGTTAAGTCAACTAAAGCATCAGTCCAGTTAATAGATTAATCCACTAGGTACCCATATAAGTTAGTAGAAGATCTACTTGTTAAAGTAGAACAACTTATATATTTTGTCGACTTCTTAATAATGGATATAGAGTATGGAATTAATGTTCCCATCACTATAGGGAGACTATTTTTGGCTTCTACAAGGGCGATATTGATGTGATCAAGGGTAAGTTTATATTTAGTGTGGGGGATAGCAAGGATATTTTCATAATATTCAAGGCTTTGAGAGGTTTTAACCTGGACAATATATGTCACTTGATTGATATTGTTGACTTTATACATGCAACCTTACCTAAAGTTACTTATGACCCTTTGGAAGCATGTCCAACTTCAAGAATGTAGGACAAGGAGAAGAGTCTAACATTATGGATTATGCTTTGAGGATTGAAGGGGAGAGTTCTAGTTCTCCAGTTTTTCAAGTTTTTGAAGATTTGGGAGAAAGAAAGCTTAAGACCCTACCCTTTACATTAAAAACACCTACACTTAAATTGAAACAACTACCTCTTTATCTAGGGTATGCATATGTAGGAGAAGATAATATGTATCTTGTTGTCATTTCTTCTTTTTTGAGTTTTTTCATAGGAAAACAAGTTGCTTAAGTTTCTAAAAGAGAATAGGACAATAACCATATAGACCACCTTTGGTATTTTTTAGCTTAGTTCATCTTAGGGCTCCCGTGAAATTCCTACAAAGGATAATCACAAGTCTAGTGTGGAAAGTCATAAATTCCTCAATCCTTATACGAATGAATTCGTATGTTTTGAGATGATTAAACTTTTAGATAAATGAATCATATACCTTATCCTTTATAGTTCTTAAGTGGGTCTTATATAGATTATACTGAATAAAGGGGGTATGATTATGGTATCAAATGATAAGGAAGAGTTAATCCCAACTAGGATTATCACTGAGTTAAAGATCTGCATTGATTATAGCAAGTTAAATACTGCCACTTAAAAAGAGCACTTCCCTCTACTGTTCATTGGATAAATGTTGGAAAGGTTGGTAGGATATGAATTTTTATGATGGATTCTTAGGATATAGCCAAATCTTAATTACATAAGAGGATTAATAGAAAATGGTATTTACTTATCATTACAGAACATTTGCTTATCAAAAGGATGCCCTTTAGATTGTACAATGCTTTATCCCCTTTTCAATTTTGTATGATGTTTGTCTCTATAACATGATGGAGAAATAAAAAAGGTATTTATAGATACTTTTATAGTTTTTGGGTATAAGATTTCTAGATATGGGATTGAGGTAGATCAAACAAAAGCGAAATCATAAAATATTGTCACATTTGACTTGAGCTCATGCAGCCAAGAATTTCCTTAAACACAATGGGTTTAATAATGCATTATAAAGAATCTCTCAAAAATTACTCAGCCTTTATTCCATTTGTTATAAAATGATTTGCCTTCTAAATTCACTAATGAATGTCTTATTACTTTTAATAAGTTTAAGATAGCTAACTCCAGCTTTTAGATACATAATTAGAACCTTCATATGTGATGCTAATGAATATGTAGTGAGGGTTATCTTAGGCCAACAATAGGATAAGAAACTTAATGTTTTTAATTATGCTAGCAATGTTTTTAATGAAGTACATATTAATTATGCTACCACTGAGAAAGAACTTTAAGTTATTGTTTTTGCTTTTGAAATTTTAAATCTTATCTTATTGATTCTAAAGTGATTGTATATATTGATAATTAGACCTTAAAATATGTATTATCTATAAAGTATACCATGCAAAGGCTAATTTATTAGATCCTTCATTTACAAGAATTTGACATAGAAATCTAAGATAAGAAAGGGAAAAACAATTTAGTAGCAAATTGCTTGTCAAGATTGGAGCAAAGAGACGATATAGATGAGGAAACCATTGATGATAAATTTCCTAACAAGGGACCTTAGGCTGTTCATTATAATCAAGTTCCTTAGTTTATTAAATTTTTTGAATTTTCTTGCATCTAGAATTTTCCTAAAAGTTCTTCCCTACCACTAAAAGAAAAATTCCTCTCTAAAGTTAAGTTAGTTTTTATTATTAGGATGATACCCTTCTATTTAGAATTTATTTTAATGAGATTATATGATAATATGTACCTAAGGAGGAGATGACACAAATTTTAATTAGTGTCACATATCCCCCTATAACAGACTTTGTAGTATTAATAAGACTACTGCTAAAGTCTTAAAATGTGGGTTTTATTGGCATATATTGTTTAAAGATCCTAAGAGCTTTATGTTGGACATGTGACTAATTCCAATAAATAGGAAATTTTGTTAAATGATATGAGATGCATTAGAATATGTTCTAAAAGCAAAGCTATTTGACATGTAAGGCATAGATTTTATAGGACCATATCCTTCTTCGTATGGAAATACTTGTATCTTGGTAGTAGTTGACTACGTTTTAAAGTGAGTGAATGTAATATCCTACCTCCTAAAATTGTTAAGAGATTAAACTGTTAGATTGAGTCACATGAGTTATTTTATTTAAGAATTTACATGATGCATTTCATTCATATGCATTATATTTGTATACATATATGAATCATGATTTAGAAAACATTACAAGATGGTATATGCACTCAATTGACATATTCTAGCGTATGGAACGAAAATGAATGTGATATGAATGTACGTTCCCAATGTTTTGCATTTTGATTTACCATTAACATGAATTGATGGATTATAATTAGTGAATTGGGAATTTATTATTACAATTGAGTAATTGATGAGGTGATATGTGCATCTAGTCTAAGAAAAATGTTAAAGATCAAGACAAATTTATCCATGGGAATTAAGGTTGATTAGGCCTATGAAATGGTGACATAAGGCATTGGAAATAAGTGGCAAATGGCTCAGTTAAATGGATAACAAGTGGCTTGAGTATAATTATGACAAGTGGCCCTTTAAGTTTGTGACAAATTGCACTTTACACTTGTGACATGTGGAGCAATAGAATAGTGACATATGTAGCGTTACAAATAGTTACATATATAGCCTTACAATTGGTAACATGTGTAGCCTTACAAGTAGTGACATATAGAGGCTTAAAATAAGTGATATGTGAAGGCTAAATTAAGTGACACATGGTCTAATAGAATAGTAACATATGGACCAATAAAAGGACAACATATGTACCAATAGAATGGTAACACATGGATTAGTTTAACCTTCTTGAATTTTCTAGAGAAAATGGATAAAAAGGCAATAGAAGGAAGAGTGAAGGTCTGACATAAGGTTAGAAGAGGGAGACAAACAAAAATGAGAAGAGAAGGAGAGAAAAAGGGGAAGAGAAGAGGAGACGGAAAGAAGTTATCAAGGTAAGTTGAAATTATGGTTTCAATTTAATATTTCTCTTTCTATCTGTCTTTCATATTCTTAGAGCACGAATATGAAGAAACTCAAAGAATGAAAGTTATAGATATAGGTCTTAAATTTAGCTCTATGAAAGTGGCTTGACAAAACAGTGACTAGAGCTCAAGTTATGCTTATTTGCCTAATACTACCTATGATAGACCTCTATGAACCTTGTATTATTCCCTGATTTTTTAGGACCCTAGCGTCCAAATTAGTGAAAGTATACAACAAGAAAAATGATTATTAATGTCTTATTAATGCTTCTGTGAAGCAGTTTTGTTAGGAGATGTATTGATAATGATTTGTTGTGGTTTAAGTATTGGTTGCCGGTCAGTTTCTTACCAAAAATAGGACAAATTTTGGATGGAGATTATATTTTAAAGGGAGATATTGTTTATGAAATTTTTGGATAAATTAATACTAATGGAAGCCTACAAGGGGCACAAGAATAATGGAATTCGGATTTTTTTAGAGAGACTTATAATTAAAAAAAGACAACTTGTTTATAAAGGAACATTAGGAAGAAAAGGATGTAAACATTGCACATAAGGTTAGGTTAACTTGATGGTTGAGGAGACATTGAGCTGAATTAGTAAGTGAATTATTGACCTATTGATTGGAGTTAGAATAACATTTATGATGATTAATTGGAGATGAATTTGGTTGAGGTGGTGTATGAATATGAGATATATGTTTAAGTAATAAATACATTGTATATTTGTATGTATAAAGATTCAGGGTCTGTGGATCAGAGAGCTCGTACAAAGGATTGTTGAATTTAACGGAGTGTTCACATTCTTTTGAGGTGAGTTGAGGAAATCATATCTCTCAAATGGGATTAGAACATCCCAAGACATGCATGATGACCTGTATGTGAATTTTGAACCTAGGTAATGCATAGTAGAATTGAATCTCAAATGAATGCTAGTATACTTGTGTATTTAATAAACGACATTTTTGTGAATAACTCTTTGCACTTGGTGTGCAACTGATTTTTTTATTACGTATTTTGAGAAATGATATTGTTTTCAACAAACCTGCACTTGAAGTGCAAAGGACAATATTTTTTTAAACTACATTTTTGAATAACTTTGCACATGGAGTGCAAAAGATGGCTTTTATTGCATGAAATAATGTTTTGGAATTCACATATGCATAATCGAGTTATGTATGCTCCGTGTATGTGTTCTTTTTTGGCTTAGAGCCATGGCAAGGTTCCATTTTATCGATTGGACCGATAAATAAAAGCATAGTGCCTTACTTGATTTGAGTACTTAATATTTATATATGATTTTTGTGATTGGTGAGGTAACGATTGGCCAATCATGTGCTAGACACATCAGATTAATCGATCCCCGTACCCTTGACTCTAGTACATAAAATTCGAGTCTCCATATCGACACCTTTCTACAAGACTTACAGGTGATTGCACACCTAGAGGTCTAGTCACCAATGAGGTTATTACCTAGGGCTATAACGCTCTTGTCGACCGTAGTTCGGACTCACCATGGATGAATGTCGAGCTAACACTAGGAATTGGTGGATATGCACACTAGTTTGGCCGACTAATGGCGACACACATGATTGTTTTAGCCTATTCTGAGATTTTTTCTGATGAGATTTGATTTATACATGTGATGCTTTTCTGCTTTTGTGTACTAGAACTGGAACTTTTGTTCACTGGATGAGTGATTAATAGGCTAGGCCTATGTGGTTCCTAACTAGTATATGTTGAGTCATAAGTTAGGCTTATATGTTTCTATGCCATGTATGTTCACTTCATAGGTGGTTATCTACATGCTAGATACGTGAAAAACCCGTCCTTAGGTTATCTAGACCGTCTTGGTATGTATTAGGTTCTGTTTGCGTTATATGTTTTTCCTGCTCACTAATACATAGTATACTCACCCCCTCCGCTTTCCAACCATGCAGGTTAATTTGGTGAGCTTGAAGCTCTGAGTGTATCATGTGATCTTTTGACATTTTTGGGGCATTACTGCACGTAGGTAGTCTTTGTTTTGTACTTTTGTTGTATAGTGGCTTATGAACTGTTTTTATTCAGTTGGTTATTTTGATGTGCTTTATAATTTTGTAAATTAATTTTTGACTGTCAAGTGGTTTGTAAATGACCTTATGTATAAACCTTTTGTACTGTTGTTGAGATTACTCTTGAGTGAACTTAAAAATCTAGAAGTTATGGTAGAGTTTTAAATGTGAATATAGAAATGCATTTAAAATTGATTTATAGGTATTTTAATTAAGTTTTGGGATTTTTAAAATACAGTCATTGTGTTATACAAATGTTTTCAAAGGATATTCAGTTAGCTTTGCATATTCGGATTAAGGGTACCATGAATATCCTTAGCCAGGTATGCGATAGTTGTCATATGCCCGGTGTGGTTCCGAGTCGCGACAACGTTTCTAAAAAGAAAGTTTATTTTCAAGAAAAGTACGGGAGTGAGGTAGAACTTAGGGAAATTCAAAAACTACAAATACACATTTAGATAAAATAAGAATCTTAAGTTGATATTTATGATAAAGACAAAAGGTATAATTTGTCCCCTAACATTTTACAAAATATATAAGTTATCCCCTACCATTATTAATGGTAATAGTTCACTACCTAACATTTATAAAATAGAAAATTTTGTCTAAAAAATAATCACTTCATTAGTTTTCTATTAGTTAGATGTGATGCTCTCATTATTTGGTAACACGTCACCTACCAAATTAGCAAATGTGCTAATCTAGCAACTAATGTGATATTTATCATTTAATTTTTTTCTTAAGGTATTACTTTTTTTTACTTCTTTTAAATAAAAATATTATTAATAATTTGATTAAATCTAGAATACCTGACACTTATACTCCAAAAATCCTAACCTAACACAAATCTTCATCTTTCTCTCCTAATTTCTACTAGTTCTACTAATTCAAGAGAAACAAGCTAACATCCACCTAATTTTCTCTTATTCCTAAATCAAGTTTGAATCCATCGATGCCCTCCTCTACCATTCCTTTCATCTTCCTTAAGTGGGGTATAATTAGAACGAGAACTCGTTGAACTTGGATTGAATAATGTATGGGTATCAAAGAAGTCTTTAATGGAGGAGCTAAGGAAGCAGACCTTTTATACTATGTAATGTTAGTCTCTAGGTTCCAAAAATAAAGATACCAAATTTTACCATCAATAAGGCCTATTCATGGTTTCCACATAGTATGATCTTTTAAGTATTATGGACCAATAGTAGTGGTTATAGATCCATCACCGAAAATAAAAGGAGTATATGGAAGCAAAATTTCTCTTACTTTCTAGATGAATTTCTTACTAAAAAATATAAGATAGAGAAACAAAGAGCGAAAGAAAGAGAATCTAAATTAGAAAAATTAGAACTCGAAGAAAGGAAGGTTGAGAAAAGAGAGAAATTAGATTTGAGAGGTTATAATTGATGACATCATTTAGAGAGAGCGAAATTATGCTAAACAAAAAACAAAGAGGTAGCTTCTTTATTTGTCACCTCTCTGTTAATACTAAGGCGAGTGAATAATACATGCTTTTTCTAAATGGTGGAAAGATATGTGTAAAAGGAAGGAGAAAGAGAAGAGAATTGGTAGGGCATTATGAGATTTTAGTTTATAGGAAAAGGGAAAATTAGGAGAGTGTTAGAATAGCTAGATACTTCCTAGAATTTCCCAAATCTAAGAATGAAGAATTTCCTAGAGTAAGTATATTCTTAACTTCATTATCTTTGGTATTGTTGATATTATGAAAGCTTAATTCTCTTATTAACGAAAGTAAGAGGTTTAAAGATTAATAAAGTCAATAGGATGGGATGAAATCAAAATGGGGGGAAGAAAGAAGGTCTCATAGTTATAGAGATTAGGGGCAAAAGATGAAGATGAGTGTTGGCTTAGGGATTTTAGCGTATGAGTTTAATCAACTTATTATTTTATAAAAAAGTTTTAAAAGTAAAATATTAGAATAAAATTAAATGATAAATAACATTTTAACTGTTAGGTTAGCATAATTGTTGATCTGACAAGCCACATGTTACTAAATAACTGGAACATTATATTCAACTAATAGAAAGCTGATACAGTTACTCTTTTTAGGGTAAAATTTTCCATTTTATAAATGTTAGGAGTGAAATGATACTAAAGATAACAATAGGGGCTAATTTAAACATTTTGCAAAATGTTGGGAGGTAAATTGTACCTTTTTCCTATGATATACAACCAAAGATTCAAAAGATACGTAGTATATAATGCATTAATAGGATTCATCATTTCCCTTATTATATTAGATCTACATATTAAAAAGGGAAAAGACAATATACTACTTATAGATGATAAGTTTACTACTTTTAAGGAAACAATACTTGACAATCATTTTTTTTTAAATGGCACAAAGTCACGAGATCTAAAATGGAATCCATATACACTAACCAACTGTAGACTTTGGTGGATGTACCTTATGATATTGTGCCTATTGGATGTAAATAGATTTTTAAGAGAAAAACTGACATAGATGGTAATGTACACATATACAAAGCATGGTTGATGGCTAAAGGTTACAAACAAAAATATGGAGTTAATTTTGATGAAACCTTTTTATTAATAATTATCACAGTTCGGGTACATTTTCACTCCAAATAGAGGTATAGAAAATTAGAAAAGTTTCAAACATCCAAACATTACTAATTTTATGACCAATGTAAAGTATATTTTAGTGTTAAAGATGGGAAATAAAGAAATTTCAAGAAATTCATCATTGAACTTGGAGTGGTTCATAACATTATTGAGCTGATAGTTTTATATAGTAGCAATAATGGCGCCATTACACCCAAGCAAAGGAACCAAAGTTTCATTAATAGTCCAAATAGATACTCAAGAAGTTTCACTTAGTTAGGAAGATTTTGGAGCGAAAATACGTTATATTAGGTTTAGTTCCCACTAAAAAGAATCTTGCAGATCCTCCAGCTAAGTTGTTGTCCCAAAAGAGACAAAATGATAGATGGATGCATATGTTATTAGATACATAAGTGATTAACTTTAATGTAAGTGGAAATTTATGCCCTTGTAAATAATCGTTTGGTAAAATTTAATGTATGACATTATGATTTTAACCAGTGAAGGCATTCTTTCTCTTATGTATTTTTGTTTATTATATGTTATGTTAATATTAACCATAAATCCCTGAAATAATTAATATGCAATTAAAATTATGAAATTCAATTTATATTTATGTATTATTCTTAAACTATTCCTAGTTGTAGTTTTATCAAAACGATATATTAATGGAACAGTAAAATTAGTACATGTTATACTTCTTTCTTATAAAGAAAGTAATTGATATCACAAATTGAAATATTGGGATAATTAATAAGTACATTAAACTAACTTAGTTACAAGGATCCTAAATGGAGCATTACTTATGTGTATGTGGATTTTCTTATAATGATGATTGTATAATTGATCCTTAAACTGGAGATTACAAAGACATCTTATGTAGAAATTATTATATTTTAATGCTACTTTTAACTTATTATATTTAGATAGTTTAGTCGGTAATACTTCGATATAGTGTGAACTATATAAAGATAGTTTAGTAAGTTAATAAAGGATTCATCACTCTTAAAGTAATTAGGGGGAATTTTTTATTGTTCTTAATTAATAGTGATTTAATGAACTTTGGTTAAAGTGAATTGAGATTTGAAATTTTTTTAAAATATTAATTAGTAATTATTAGAAACAAATATGATTAGATTTAAATACAATATTAATTAGTAATTATTAAAAACAAATATGATTAGATTTAAATACAAATATGATTAGAATATACATTATAAGGTCAAACCATTTTGACATTTCTAATACTTAGATGATCATGACATATTGTTAAACATTAATATTGATCTATGATTATAAAGTATTTAATTAAAAAATTAAAGATAAATTGTTAATATAATTGAAACTTAATAGTCGCAGATCAAGAATAGTTAAAGAGAGAAAAAAATAATTTAAATTAAGTTAGACTTAATTTTGAAGTTTTAGACACTTCAAGGATCAAATAAGAAATACTTGATTTTATTAAGATTAAATTTGAATTAGAATTGAGTTATATTTCAATTATAAACTCTAAAGTCCTTTTTTATATATATAAATATGAAAAAAAAAGACATTAGGAAATAGTACTCTTGTCATTTACCCTCAAAAAATGTTTAAGGTATTTTTCTCTACTTTGTTAATACTGTTAGAGGCTACAAACTTGAACAACTCATAATTGACAATTTGAGAAGAACAATTTTTGAAGAAATTCGAACAAAATACATTTTAAATCTTTTTTAAATTTATCTTCAGGTTATTTAATTAAAAATATGATAAAATAATCATAAAATAATTTTTTATTGTACTCTTGATTTGATCTTTTTCTTAATTTTCCAATACAACCTCGATGAACCATTCTCATCTCTCACTTGTCACTCTTGATAAATAAATCATTGAAAGAGAAGGAATATGTCTTCTCCTCTGTCCATAAACTGTAGGTAAAAGATAGAAACATTATAATTATCAAATGTGTTCCTTTGTTGTGCTATCATTGTGAGGAATAAGAAATACCATCTCTAACTGAAAGCACCTTCTAGTTGAATTCTCATTGGTGTACTTTTACATCAACATTGAACAAAACAATCAATTATAATAACACCTTCATGTTTCGTCTAAAACCATCCCAATCTCTACATCTCTATACAAGGTTTTTAATACGATTAAAATTTGTTTTGAACAACGATTAAATTTAGGGTTTGATAATGGTAGTTAGAATTGTAGAAAAAATCTAAAATGTAGAAAGATGAAGTAGAGAGATGTAGTAGTTGAGATAAAACTTCAATTGAATTCTTGTTAGCTTGTTACAGTGTATTAATGGCTATTATAGTTGTTAGCTTCCTTAAGTCTCTATGTTACATGTGTACACTTAAAATGGAGTTGTTTTGTGTTCTAATTATTTCATATGTCACTCGACATCATTTTGTTATACATTTATACTATATTCAGTGTTGTCTCCCCTTTCTTTTATATTATCTTTGGCGTCTTTCTCCATCTACAGCTTGTACTATATGAATGCTTCCCTCCCTAACAGCCTTATCCACAAGGTTGATATTAGCATTGCACAAGAACTTAAACTATAAGCTTATTATGTCTACAAACCATCCTTTTATCGAGAATGGAAACTAGATTTTTGGTAATATCTTAAAGAGAAACAAGGAGTTGAGACTAAATTCTCAAAAAGTCAGAAACATGTTTGTTTGATAAATAGGAAAATTATGAATTTTAAATCCCTCAGGTAATTATAATCAAACCCACTATATAATTTTGAATGGCCCAATATTTGAAGTGAAAAGCTTCTAATTAACTCTAGCTTTTGCACTATTATGTTGATTATGTTTCAATTTAACATACACCCATTCGTCAACTGCAAAAACTACACTATCTTCTTTCTACCAATTTCTTTATACAATTTTGAGCCTGTTGACCATGGAATTTAATCGGTTGAATGACAACTTCTCTATCTGGCAAGGACATATCCACCATCAACTATTTTGCATCCTTTGCTAAATAAAGTGTGTGGGATGGTGGTGGAAACCCATATAATGCCTTAAAAGGAGAACAATTAAAGGTGTATAGATCATGATGTTATACCATCATTCAGTAAGAGGCAACCATTTTCTCTATTATTGAGGACAATCACCTAAAGTGCATCTCAAATATGTTTCTAGGGTCTCGTTATGTACTTCCATTTGGCCTTTCATCTAGGTGTGATATACCGAGAAAAAAGCTAAAGAAACACCCCAAACCTTGAAAAACTCTTACCAAAAGTTTCATAAGAAAATAGGATCCCTATCACTAAGAACAATGGCAGGCATTCCATGTAATTTATAAACATAATTAAGGTATATTGAAGCAACCTTAGCAACTAAATAAAGATGGGATAATGACTTAAAATGAGCATATTTAGTGAATTTATCAATTACTAAAAAAAATGTATTCGTCAGATTTGGTTAAACGCTCAATGAAATTCATGCTCACATATGTCTAAGTTTGTTGTAAAATTGGAAGTGGTTAAAAGTTTTCCATGTATAGCTATTATTTCATACTTGATTCTTTGACATACTTCACATTTCTTAATCGATTCCTGAATTTGAGCTTACATTTTCTTTCAATAAAAATACAAATTTAGCCTCTTATAAGTGCATAAGAATCTTGAATGTCCTTTTATTGAAGAAGCATGAAACAAGTCTATGATTTTTACCATAAGACTTACCACCAATCTATTCTTTCAACATAATATTTCTTTATTATGTGTATAATAAGAATTGGGTGATGCTCCTTACTTGAATTTTTGAATCAGTACAGAGATAGTTGGATCGGTATCCCATTTTCTTCTAATTTCCTACAATAATGTGGCTTGAATTTGAGAGACCAACATAAAATAAACTACCTAAGGCTTACTCTGAAAAGACCATTAGTTACTGTAGTTTCATTGCCTTCTTATATTTGATTTTAGAATCAAATCCAAGTAATTTAGGTAACTATATGTCTTGAAACGGTATAGTGATCTTTTGTTTCAGTAAATACTTCAAACTTATATGATTGTTTAAACTACAAACTTCTTCCCTATTAAGTAATATGACTAGTATCTTATTACCATGACCAAAGTTAGCAATTCCTTTTCACATGTTGACTAATGTTGATATTTATCTGATAAGGCCTTACTCACATAAGTTAATAGATGTCCATCTTGCATTAACACCACCACTAAACCACTTCCACAAACATTTGATTCAACTACAAACATCTTATCAAAATTGAGCAATGCCAAAATAGTAGTAGAAACTAAAGCATCCTGAATGCATAAAAAACATAATTAGCTTTCTCATGTCATGCAACTGCATTCTTCTTCAACAATACTATTTGGAATTTTCTTAATTCATCATATCCTTTGATAAATCTCTTATGATAACCTTTCAACCATAAAAAGCCTCTAAGCTACTTCAAATTTATTGAAAATGGCCACTTCTAAATTGTTTTAAACTTTTTAACGATATGTAGAAACCTTCTTTGCTGATATGAAATGGCCTAAATACTCCACCTTTTGTACCCTAAATGAACACTTTGACTTCTTAACAAAGAGTTGTTGGTCCCTTGTTACTTATATCATTTGTGTAAGATGATGCACATGCATCTTTAATGAAGGACTATACACCAATATATCATCAAAAACACCAATATAAACTTATGCAAATAGGGTTTAAAGATGGAATTCAAAAGGCTCTGAAATATTGCAGAAGCATTGGTTAAATCAAAAGGCATAACTAGGAAGTTGTAATATCCCTCATGAGTTCTAAAGGTGGCTTTTTGTATATCTCCTTCAAACATCCTAATTTGATGATAACTTGCTCTTAGACCCAACTTGGAAAAATAATTGGCTTCCTCCTATTCATCCATAACCTCTTCAAGTTGTGGAATAGGACCCTTATCTTTCACTCAGCATTTATTTAGAAACCTATAATTTATACACATTCTTTATGAATTGTCTTTCTTCCTAACTAAAATGACTAATGAAGAAAAAGGACTTACAATTTATTGAATTATCCCTTGTTGCAACATAGCTCGAAACATCTCTTTAATAACCTTCTTTTGTAGTCCTGCATATCTATGAGGTCTCATGTTAATTAATTATTTCCCTTCCTTTAGTCATATACAATGATCATGCGTCCCTTTTAGTAGCAATCCCATTGGTTAAACAAAAACATCAACATACTACTGTAATAGTTTTTGTATTAAATGTGGACTATGCACACTATTATGTTCCTTGCTTCGTTCTCCATCTTATAAGGTACACTTACAATAAAGTCGTTTTATGTTCTCTTTATTACGCATGTCATTTGACATCGTTTATTATACATCTATACTGCATTCAACATCATCTCTTCTTTCTTTTATATTATCTTTAGTGCCTTTCTTCATCTCCAACTCGCATTGTATCAATTTTATTATAAAATAACTAACAATATTTTTTTTGGAAAAGAAAAAGAAAACTAAATCACATTTTCATTAATGATAACGATAGGAACACGTAGTTATCAATTGTTTTGCATATTGTCATTAAACAAGAAAATTTTCTATGTGAAGTTATTGTAGGAGTGGAATTAAAAATATAAGATTATTTTTATTAAAATCTCTCATAAATTAATTAAATAGTTCAATCATCGAATTGCAATTATCACTTAATTTAATAGAAATTATTTAACATTAATTTAATAGTAATTATTAGCAAGAATTAATGATAAGTGTTAAAGGATGATATTTGAATTATTTTTAATAATTTTCTTAATAAAATATCAAAATTATCATTTTTAAAATTAAAAAGAAACCAATTTTCCGATTAAGACATTTAATTATTTACCATAAAAAATATACTAATGATGCTCATTGCCAAATTCGCGCACATATTTCACAAAATGATCGGCTCATTAGTTAAGCGAATGCTAAAAGCTTTTAGTTTTGTAGGCTGTGGGATATCTACCGTAAACAATGCTCCAATGGGCAACCAAGGTTTCGAATAAGCATTTATTGCCGAAAATTTTCTTCATCTATTGGTTAGCTATTTAAAACAAGCTGTTTACAGCGGATCGACTCTTTTATATCCAACTGAATAATAATAACTGTCCAATATATTTAATACAGAGTGAATCTTGCAACTATCTATTTTTTTAATATCGTTTTAACAAGGCAATATGGGTTTATATCACTGCTTCTTGTTATTAGATGCATCCAGGGACAACTATTATGGAGATCACTAATGAAATTTCTGTGCACTCACTCATCCACCTTATTGTGCTGGGAGTTTGTATCTATAGGTTATGACAAGAACACAACCTTAGACGGTTCAAGGATAAATCATCCACCAAAGAGTGTTTGCTATCCCTAATTTTTACGGACATTCGGGAGATCATTATAACTAAGAAGTTACAACAACGTTGCAGCTATCTTTACGTTCTTCTTTACGCATTTAAGGATTCTTAGCCACAACATTTCTTAATGCATTTTTTAGTAAGATGGAAAAGGCATCAATCAACAGCTCACATTGCAGCATTTAGCTCCAACCATATTTGAATTTCTGATGTATTTGTGTTTCGATTCTTTATGCTGTATTTTCTAATATGATTAGATTGGTTCCTTGCTATTGGTGCATCGGTCTCTACCTAGAACACTCTTAATTTTTGTATCTTATTTCATTCAATCAATTTTTTTTTCAAAAAAAACGATGCTCCAATGGGGAAAATAGAAACATGTTCAGCCCAACTAATTTGGTAAGGCTGGAACATTACAGGATATCTTCATTTTGTTGATTTGGAGGTGCTGGCCCAACTATTATTTCAACATACACAGAAAGGAATAGAAGCTGAAAGTGGCACAAAAACTCGTTTCAATTTCTGTAAGAAGCAACTCGTGCATTTCTTGCAATTTATGATACTGAGAGAACTACACAAACAGAGAGATCTCTCCTTTATACATTAGCATTCTAAAAATGCCCTGATAACCAATAAACAAAGAAACCAGCAAGAAAGACCCTAATAAAAAAGAAAACGCCATACGAAAATGGATTTGGAAACATCCATTTTTTTTCTAGGATTGCGTAACAGAAAAGAGGAGTCTGTTCAGCTTCAATTGTTTGTGCCAGTTGCATTCTTCACAGCATCAGCAGCTCCTTGTGCCTTGGCCTTCATCTGCTGTCCAGCCTATAACGAAAACCAACAATAAAAATGCAACTTAACTTACACTCCCAACATCTCTGCACTATAAAAGATGAAAGCATCCACGAAGAAGAATTTGAGTTATAAAGAATCGGACCTCTTGGACTGATTCCTTGGCAGACTGAGCAGCATCTCCAGCCCTGTCCATCAAGTTGCTGGCCTTCTCCTGCAAAAGACAAAAGGAATTCAAAAGATGACTCACTACACAGTGCATTGCATGCCAAGAAGAACTTGGGAACGTGTGGGACATATAAAGCTAAAAGCTGACCTGAGCCTGGCCCTTGGTCTCTCCAGCCTTGTAGCTCATGTTCTGGGTGTTGTCTGCCATTTTTTGCTTAATTTCTTGACTTTGGGAACTTTTGGAATGGTAATAGCTTTGC
This sequence comes from Erythroxylum rufum, assembly GCA_027478365.1. Lineage (NCBI taxonomy): Eukaryota > Viridiplantae > Streptophyta > Magnoliopsida > Malpighiales > Erythroxylaceae > Erythroxylum > Erythroxylum rufum. The sequence continues at coordinate 20,668,595 of JANIHZ010000008.1, forward strand.
TAAATTGCTTTGAAAGATAAAACTTGTGGGTGATGAATATAAGCATGTAATTGCAGCCATTTTATAGTGTGCAAACCCAACCCACTGCTTGACGCGTGTAGTGCTACGGTGCTATGCAAGTTCCTTACGTGTCATATCCTTGCTTTATTTGCCATACAAAGTATTGCGGAGGTTGAGATTTTGGGGGCTTGAGACCAGGAGGAGAAAGAGTCGGGGTAGGAAGCCATCAAAGAAGTAAACGATGTATTAGCTGAATTAACAACACCTATGGATTATTTCACATTTCCTCGCTTTCTGCCAACGTCCTAAGACTAATTCTTCTGGGAAGTATTTGCTGTCTGTGCTAAATTACACATTTTTAATTAATTAATTACTTTGTACTAAAATTTAAGTCAACAACCAGTTGTAACTTAACTAGTCACTATAAATAAAAAGAGAGGGAATTCAATTCTTGACATTGATCTTAGCAAAATATATGTATGTGAGTGTTACTTATAGCATGTCTAACTAACACTTTCCTTGTATTTTGAATACATTGTTCCAATATTTTATAACGTGTTGGCATGTTATATTCTTCTCCTAAGGACCTTTACCATGCTATATACTTTGTAGCAAAAGTTGCTAATCCATATTAGAACTGCTACCATCGCAAGAGAGCTAACTAAAATCATGAGCCCATGAATGTGTAGCGGATGGTGTCTTTAAACTGTATGCATCACTCTAGAGATCAATCCATTTGGATCGTGAGCTGTTAGCTTAATGTGTGCTTGTACTTGTAATTGTATTTGGATATTTTTAACTCAACTTCCATAAAAAAAGCCAGCATCAATGATGATTGTATGATAATTGGCCTCTTAAAAAACATATACAGCATTTTTTATCATATAATACTTTATAAATTGCTCTTGAAACTATATCAAAATTATGACAAGAAAGGATTGTCTTAATTATATTATAGTTTTTTAGTTACTTAATAATGAACATTACGAAAATATCACATCGGAGGAAGATGAATTATTTAATTTTGGATAAAAGATACAAATATCTATTATGGCTTTATTTATTCCAAAAATCTTAATAATTTAAAATTACTAAAAATTATTTAATGATATTAGAAATACTTTACTAAGTCCTTTACAAGTTATTTTAATAAAAATTGTTATTAAAGTCAGGTTAAAATAGTCATACAAACTACACATGTTTAACAATTAGTTATGTGATAGTATGTAATAAAATAATTCAACATAAACTCAATAAAAGTTTATATTTTAAATTTTTTAATTTAACACAATATATTTTTATAATTTTAAGTCATAAGGATATCTTTTGGAATAAGTAAGATCATACAAGAAGTCTATGCTTTTATCCTTTTAACTTTTTATCAAGTTTGCAATCTTGGGTATAAGTTGGACACAAGGTAAGGTGCCCATGATTCACCTAGTATAGTTATTGCAACTGATTAGTTTGTATAAATTATTGTTAAACAAATTAAAGACACGACTAGTCCTTCAAATTGAGCCATATTAAAAGATAAGTAAATGTATGATATTGATAAGCTAAAATATCACAAAAAATAGGTACATGGTAGTACGACAAAAGGTAGAATTAATAGATAAAATGATCATCATACTACCTAAAAGAATAAATATTAGGGTTATTATATTCACAATATGACATATTTTGTACTTAATTATTCAAAATGAGAGAAGTTGAATGTTATAGTTGTAGAAGAAGCCTTGGTAAGGAAGTGGTAACATTTATCAATCTCAATTCAATTGCTAAATTATATATATGGATTAAATTCCTTTGACCCTATGGTCATAAGAGAGCCAAAATAACCTAAGATTTCTTAACATTTGCATAAGGTGAAGATAAGTTGTGATATCTAATACACCCTCATGTCACTATATGAACATTTATTATTCTTAGGAATGAGGAATATCTTCTCTCTGTAACTTCATTAACTTGATCGTTGAAAGCCAAATACTAAAACACACTTTGACATTTAGTTTTATAAATCTATTAAGAAGAAGTCCATAAGATAGAGTTGCATTATATTTCAACATATTATATTAGGACTAGTCTTAAAAGCTTGAGCCTAAACCCAGACTTAAACCTAGAATTGAAGAGTTAAGACAACCAAAATTATATAATACCATTTTGTGATCCATCATACAATGGTGATTAGTTGATTTTGAGAGCTCACAATTGATAATTACAAACCTACATCATTTTTCTTGCAAACCTACATCATTTTTCTTAGAATAGTATAAAACCAACAACATAATTACCTCCTTAGCCTATAAAACTTCTTTCAAACTTTAATTAAATGAGCCTTCTGACAATGTTGAAGAATATACAACAACTGCATACTTTGGTCATAACCTTTCAATCTAGACCTATGCTAGCAAAAACTCATGAAGTTAGGTTTGAACCACCTTAGAGCGCACAATAAGCCAAACATATTGATTGACCTAAGATGAGTGTGTCAGTTATGAATTATTGCAAGTCCATGAAATAGCTAGTTAATACCGACAAATACAAGTCGATCTCATAAGGATAGTGATTACTAGTAGTTACCGTTATTCTATTATCTAGTCTATGAATTAATTGTGACTTTTAATTTAAAAAATGAAACTAGAGCAATTAAAATAAATGGATAGCAAGTTTGAATCATAGAATTAAGGAAGCACTAAGAAAATTATCGATATCAAAAGATTAGTATCTAGGTTTCGAATCTCCCTAAAACCTTAATAGATTGATCTTTTATTATGCAATTGTTTTGTTGATTTATTGAACTGTGGAGACTCTTATGGTATGCTATTAACTAATCTTGAGTGTATGAATAACTAATCCTAAGGTTTTCAACCGAATTACTTAGGTTAAAGTTTATAGGATCGCTTATCGAATTATAAATCCTTCTATTAGGTTTGACCTTAATCTGGAAGATTTATGTCATCCTATCTTTAGGTTTGCAATCAACTCCTTCCAATTACAGTAGATCCATTCATAAACAGATTTTTCAATCTCGATGTATGATCTAATGTTCTGGATCTATTAGAACATCAATAAAATACGTAATCGGGTCATAATATATCAATCAAACCAATTGCATTAATAAAAGAATCAAATCATATTAAAGCATCAATGTAGGGTTCATCTAACCTAAATATCAACAAGATGTTTAGTTACACATGTTTGAACACAAAATCAAACATAAATAGAAAGAAAAACGAATTGAAAACAATGGATTCATAATTCTAAATCTCCTTGGTTATCTTCTATCGAGTATTCTTGCAATTTAGAGGTTTAATCTTATATTCTGATAGACCTTTCATTGAATTCTTTGTGTTTTCCGTTGCTCTAGATCAAAATTGCCCCTTGAGTTGCCTCTAAGAGTTTCATAAAGCCTCTGTATGTCTCCTCCTTTTGTTTGCCTCTAATAACGACTTTTATATTAAATTCTAGAGTTTTGGCTGATGCACGAGCTGATGCACAGTTATCACTACAACATAAAATGCTTTAGGCAACAGACAAAAGTGTAGCTATAAGTACAATTATCATTGCTTTTCTATTAAGGCAACATAATTCATATCGTTACAAGAAGTAGCGCTGCAATAAGTATAAAGCAACATAATTTTTTGATTAGGAAACAAAATAAAAAATGTTGCTTTAAGTTTTGATTAAAGCAACACATTAGTTTCAAACTATAGCAACAATGTTAAATAGATATTACAACACTTTTAAGTTTTTATAAGGCAATAAAGTGGATTTTTTTAGGCAACAATTTGTAACAATAAAACAACAATTTATTCTTTCATTACCAATATTATTTAACGTAAAATCACACTCTTGTCATTATGTAAGCAACATCCATATATACATTAAAAAATATAAATCTTAATGTACATCTTAATTACTATCAAATGTAGACGATAAAAAAAATTGCATTTATATATGATATATAGTCAATAAAAACTTGTAAAATTCAACCTTTTAACATATTCAAAACACAAAAGCGAAAAAACTCACTAGCTAAAATATTTACCTACATTATCGTCCTCCATTTTATATAGAATACAAGTGAATTAATCTAAATACTAAACAAAACTTATATGTATGGGCACTCCAAAATCCTCCACTAGGTACCTCCTTTTTCACTCCTAATCATCACCATCCTATAAAAAAAGAAAGAAATAAGAAGTAGATTAGATTTATAAAACTACTTTGCTCACAAACAGGTTGACATATCTATAAATTGAATTCAAAAGTTATCAACATGTCTTTTCCTTTTATTGTGAAGAGGAAAGAGCAGCGAACTCTTTACCAGTAAAGCTTCTCCCTTTGGGTTCTTCCCCTTCATTGAATAATCCAATTTCCTAAGTGTAATCTGATCTGGCTTCACATTATTCTTGATGTCACAGGAGATATCACAAGTGGCGAATTAAAGCATGATAAGTAAATTTGATACGGAGGAAGTTAATACATAGTTAATGTATAATTTGAATCATTATTATCTTCTGTAACTTTCACATAGTTAATGTATAATTTGAATCATTATTATCTTCTGTAACTTTCAACCTTCTACAGTATTAACATGATGAGAAGACAATAACAAAAGTCAAAAAGTAACAAGCACTTTGAGCCTTCAAAAACTTCTTGAAATCCAAACAGCTTAACGTCCATTATGTAAAAGCTATTACCTTTAAAATGCGTAAATGCCATAGAAATATGGGACACATGAACCAGAGATAATGGATTATTTAACAATGATAATGTAAGGATATATAGACATAATCATAATGACATTTTTGTTTTCTTCAGTCTCACTTGGTCAGAGAGGTAAGCTGTATATGTCGGTTGCCCATTTGACTATTCATGTGCAGCCTAAAGAGAAAAGAATTATCAAAATTCCAAAAAAAATGAAGCAAAAAAAGTTGGATTGTTCTGAACTTAATTAAAGAAATTAAATGCAGTAGCTAAAGTGCCTTGTTACAGAAGAAGTGACAAATGTTTCCTACGATTCCACCAATTTCCAATGTTGTCTTGTAAGTGCTCTAAACAGACTATACTCCTTGTTGTTAACTACAAAATTTTCAAGATATTAAACCTTAGACCAATAAATATAATAATATAGCAAGAAGGAAAAGGTTGGTTTGGCTATGAAAAGAAAAGGAATAGAAATAACAAATTGCTTATATATCGAGAATGTACACAACAGGCCAACTGAGTGTTTATGAGAACTAGAAAAAAAATTTAGGAATAAAGTTGAAATAGTAAGTAAAGGATATAGAAGCAACCTTTTACAGTGCTGCAATTTTCTACATATAACCTACAATTCAGCTTAACTAAGCAGCAGGAAGAGCATTAACCCAATAACTAAGCAGCAAAAATCACATCATAATTATTCTTTTAATGTGAACTTTCTAAGGAATCACGAAGGATGTCATGGATAAAGCATTTCCTTAATAAACTATCTATTGAATGGGAGAATATCATACAATGGAGTGTACATAGAGAAGGAGAGACTGCATAATATCTCATGGAAGATTCATTTTTCCTATTCAAAATTAACTAATCTCATCTTAATTCGCAAGTTGATTTCTGCTACCCATAATTGCAAATAGCAATTTGTGCTAAAAAATTACGGTTAAAATTTTCTCTAACCTATAGATTGAAAATTGAGCAGTTTTTGAGAAACAAAAACCTGTATAAATTGTTGGCACCATTCGTGTGGGACCGTAGGAGGAGGCGCCACGGTGGCAAAAAACAACAACCAGCGTTATAGTGAAGGAAGAAATGGATGGGCATTTTGATAAGGAACTTTGTCCGAACACCTGATGTGTTAGTGAAATCACTAATGGATTTGTGACTGATGTTGCTGCAGAAATAATTTTACAATAACGTCATTGTTGTTCATATTCCTGTGGTCGGAAGCATTCTTCTGGTCAAGTGATTCAGGGTTTTCTTTTAACAATCTAATCAAGTGGATCCATTTACTATACATAAATACATCGATAAAGAAGAAATATATCAAGATAGTAAACCATCGAAAGCAAAAAAAAAAAAAAGAGTAAACGGAAGTAAATCCATAAATGAATAAACCTAGATGTTTAATGTAATTACATAAATGAAGAAACCTAGATGAGTAATATATTTTTCTTAGTTTGTGGTTTGATGCTTTGTAGAGATAGATACAACGAAATGGAGAGAGAAGAGGAGAAAAGGAAGATTTAGCAAGAAGAGATGCACCTAGACTGAAATTTCTCACCTTTGGCTAGAAGGTTACGAGCTGAGAAGGCAGTCGTCGCTGAAATGTCTTTGCTCCTCCCAGCCCTAACTGAGAAAGTAAGTGATGACTAGATACCCAAATAGGGTGGCCCTTTTACCCATACGACAATGGTTTGTCCATCTGCAGCCCTTGCATTTTCTCTTGCTACATTGTCGTTAATTTGTTAATGCCTCATAGTGTCGTCGTTTTGCCTCACTCTTGATGTAGGAGAGTATTCTCCAAACATTGTCATTCTTTACTATTTTTCTATCAATAAAATTTCATTTAAAAAAACTTACCCAATATATTTCATGAAACCCTCTCTGTCCTAATCAAACTGATCAGTATCCAATGGGAAAAAATAAATGTGGAGTAATAAAAGTTGCTCTTTCTTTTTTTTTCATCTTAGTATGTTCGATCAAAGATCCAAATTAAAAGATGACATTAACCCAATAAGTTATGGCGGACTCTCTCAATGGGGAGCTTAAAGGTGCGACCGACCCTTATGGATGACAACTAGTTATTGGAAAAGTTGGTTCCACTTGAAAACATATGCATGTAATGTGATGTTAATTAGTTTCCCGCGTAGATGATATAATATAATATTCTTAGAATTATAGCAATAATTCTAGATGTTGCATATATGACTTTATTGCAACCTTTTTTTAAATTTTGTTCCCTTTTCTTATAAGTGGCAATAAATTATTATTTTCATTGCTTTTTAATATTATTAAAGGCAACACTTTAAAATTTGTTACAGTATATTAATTTTTAGTAGCACATTTTTAAAATGTTGCAAACATGTCGTTGCCTAAAGCACTTTTTTCTATAGTGCGTGCATCCCTTTTATGCTTCTAATTTTCATTTTATGATTTGTTTTCTTCTAAATTCTTCCCCTTTAGGTCTGTGGAGGGAATTATACTTTGTAAACACACTTGGAGCCAATTAAGTACCAAATATATGATAAAAGTATAAAATATCAAGCAAAAATACATCAATATGAAGTATGAATGTGGTCAATTATGCATCTATTACGTGTGCAAGAAAAAACTTATCATAAAGGATTAACCAAATAAGGAAAATGTGTGAACTAGAATAAAATATTGATCCAACTCGTCATAGACCATCATCATCTAACATATCACAAGAGAACAAGATTAGGAATATATTTACATTAACTTAGACATCATCTGACATATTGCATAAGAGCAAGATCAAGAACATATTTACATTGATTTAGACGACCTTTTTAACAAAGGAATATTGATTGCCATTATCATCAAAATTTAAATTACTATTGCTAGAGGCTTATAATGGAATGATAAATCCAAGCAATCATACCATATGATTCATAAAAATGATAGATCTGCATAAAGTGACAAATTAAATATCATATATTCTCGTCTACATTGACCAAAACAGTTAGATAATGAAACAAAACCTTCCTTGCAAGCTTGGTTCTGAGTTTTGTATAGTTGAATAATCATTTTAATGCATGATTTGCAAGTAATAAGCATATGTTATAAGATCTGTTGTCCTTATTCATAGTCACAGAAAAGTTAGGAGAAAGCATTTGACAATTTAAAAGATGATTTAATTTTGGGTTCACATAAATACCTAGTCTTAATATACTTATAGCATCAATCAATTTTGAGAAGGGACCGAAGTCACTAACTATTACAAAAACCCTTTCAAATGGACTAAACTCATACATTTGAGGAGGTAAAAATAAAGGAATAAAAATAAACAAACTTGAAGGAAGTAAAATTATCCTTGAATTGATTTACCATTGATAGATAGTGTAACATCCCACCTCCGACGAGAAGGGTAAAATAGTAATTTGGCATAGGATGAGATGGATTGGGCTTACTTCGGACTGTTCATGCATAGTAGTCTTGGTAAACAGAGAATTTGTGCACATGAACTAACTGTACATTTATACATGACATTCCCGGTTTTTGTGCCTAATGCAATTTTATTGTGATTAACGTGGTTCTTGTGTTTGAAAAATTATTCTGAGTGAGCCATTGAGTGTTTTATATTTTAAGGGATTTTCAGGAATTTTTCTGGAATTTTCCGGAGAAAATAGCCGGACCGGAACGATTTTCGGTAGCGAAAATTGCTATCCAATGGCATTGTCGTAGTGGGTATATTATTTTGGAATTGAAATTTGGGTCATTGGACTAGAATGGGTCAAATTGTAGTAGGGTTTCTAAATCTTATCCATCATTTATCTTTTAGCCTATTTTGTTTCTTTCTTAAAGCTAATGCCACTTGTCCCATGCATTAAATGTTTTTGAATTATGCTTCCTTGTTTCTCTCGGTTTTGCCTAGTGAAAGAATGAAATAAAGCAAGTTTTCTTGCTTAAGTTCATTGTCATCCGAAACTTGCTTTTGCCTTCCTCTCCACCGAATTGTTTTCAATTTCCCTAGTTCCTTTGCTACTTTCCTATCTTTGGAAACCTTCTACTCTCCTTGGGAAGATGAGTATCGTGGGTGTTAGAGAAGTGAAGGAAGTTGGTGCTTTGGTGTTTTAATTAAAGAATTGAAGAGATTGAAGGGGTTGGAAAAGCTTGAATTGGTAAGTTTTGTTTTAAGCTTGAATTATGTCTTTTTTGAATCATGGTTATTAGATGCATGCAATGGGAATTATGGGGCATTTATTGTGCTTATTGATGTATTAATTTGATGAAAATCTTAGTATAAATTGGTGGGTATAAGGGTATGTTTATGTATGGCTTGATGAAGTAGTAGGATTGAAGTGTTTAACTTGATTTTGACTTGATTCTTGATGACTAATCTTGCATGGAATTTAAGAGGTAAGTGCTGCCAAATTGTGGTAGGTATTCCTAGAGAATGTATGAATGATATAGGGACTGATTTTGTGTCCAATTGGGATGTTTATGGTAGTAGAAGTTCAATTGGCATGATAGGAAGTGTATTTGAGTAGTAAAGCTGGAAATTGGTTTTTGACCTACTGTACTGTTTTGAGCATAACTCATTGTGTGATTATTCAAATTAGGTGAGGTTTGTGCCAAATGAAACTTTGGGTTGTTGGCTACATTTTCGTGTGAAATAGGTGTTGTCTAATTTTAACACTAAGAGGTTGAATTTTAACTTGGAAAGTTACTGTTGTAGTGTCTATGAACAGTAACCGAAACTATGACCTACTAGTTTTGATGATTTTTCTTAATTAATTTAGAAAGAATTAGGGAAAATGGGTTTTCATGAAAGTTGAATAATATTAAGTTATCTTTCCATTCCCACTGATTTTGTAATTTTTAGATCTTTATATTGGGAGATATGCACTGTGGACCACTGGTTGGTTTTGAGCAATTTGGTGAAACCTAGACTAAGTGTGGATTTGGTGCACATTCTGTTTAGAAGCAATTTTATTGATTTCTGTGAATTCAATTGGCTTGAGTGATCTTCTGAATAGATGTAGAGGACACAATTATCTTGAAAATGATATAAAGTATGTGATTTTTGGAGACCAGATTTGGCAGGTATGAGTTTTCAAACACTGAACCTGGATTAGGTTATTGACTGCCCTGATCAACAGAAACTTGCATGGCAATTATGAAATTGTTAGGGATGGAATTGGAGTTTGAGTCCTTCATAACAAATTGCAGTATGAGATCTGATCTTTCCAGTCATATAAGGTAGTAATTTTTTTTGACATTTGTGCTAGGAGATATAGTAGTTTGAAATTTACTGTTCAGATTGGGAAATTTCAGTGGGCAAATGCTTTTGTGAATTGTTTGACTTAGTTAGCAAGTGAATTTGAATTTAGATTGTTCATGAAAATTGTAGATAACATTGTGGTCTTGCTGAGCACATTTATTGTGTAATTTTTGACTGAATAGAATGAAAGTTACTGAATTTACCAAGTACTGTTCTGGTTTAAGAGGTATTGAATGGGAAGTAGATTCAATTGGATTTTTGACACCCTTAGAGGGTGAATTTGATTTTTGTGCATTTCATAAAACTTGTAGAGATTGTCATAAGCTTTCCAGCGAGCTATCATTTGTGACATTTGGATGTGTGTGCAAAGAGATAGCTAGATTTGAAATTCGGTTGGAAATGGGAAAAGGAGAAGGAAGAAGCAGTGGCTGGCGATCGCGAGTAGCTGCAGCCGGCACCCGCCTCGCGAGTGCGAGATGGGATTTTTTATTTTTTTATTTATTTCATTGGTTTTGAGCTTCTTTTGCTCATATCATTTCCGTCCGATGTCCGATTGACCTGATTCTTGAGGAATCGGATTCATTGAATATTTAATTTCATTTTCTGACAGATTGGGGAGTTTTGCATGGGAAATTGATGTGGGCCCAGGTGATGGTCTGTTTCGTCACTGTTTTAATTAATTGGGGACCTATAGAGGTCCGAATTGCGTACCATCAGCGCCATGAGGTTTCTAATTTTTAGACGGATTTTATGATGGAAAAAAATAGGATTAGGGCCGGAAATATCGTGAACATGCATCATACACCTACATGTGCATCATCTAGTTCTGATTGGATATGTAGTGATCGTTATCTTCTCTGATTCTTATAGAGGCCCATTTAGAGCGTCGATCGACCGACGTAGCAGAGACTTCCCGGCATTAGCTTAGAAGTAATAGGTGAGTAACCTAGATGGGTTTCTCAATTATTATTTGTCTAATATGGGGATAATGGCGGGAACAGGAATGTGTAAATTGTGTGACTTGTTTGCCCTTACTAGGATTACTGTGATTATTATGACTGTGACTGTCGTATTCTGACTACGGCTGTATGATTACTGTAACATGCTTATGTGATGCATGAATTGAGAGAACCATCGATGATGGTTCCTCATTGAGTTCGCAAACTCATCCAAAATTGTAATCTATTTTTCAGGAGTGAGATTAGACTGATAGCTCCCTCAGGACTGTAGAGCCGTGTTCTTTGGATTGGCGAGAGAGGCTATGACTCAAAGGTCGGTCAACTGGGATTTCTTTTGGAGACTTTTAGCTAGAAATGTTACTTTTGTATACTTTGTGTTAAGTGTCTTGGAGGATTGTACAGACAGATAAAACTGACAGTTTGTAAATTACCAAGTTTAAGTAAAGGAAATGGAATACAGTTTGGTTTTAAAAAGTTGCCAATTTCTTATTACTGTTTTATTATTGTGATGCCATGGTGAGTATAGTGGTGTTTGTTAGTAGTGTTCTCTTATCGTAGGATATGTACTGGAATGACTTACGGACTTTCCGGTAGGTACTCTACGGTAAGGGGACGCTACAATTTAGCTGCTGGGTCTATGCCCCTCTACTATGCAGTGATGTGACCAATAAAGGTCACAATCACTCAAAACCTTACCACCTTTCTGGGCTACACGCTGCAAGATGCAGCGTTTTACACTTTTGAAGCAGTGCCTCCGCTCTTCCTCTCTGTTGCTGATTGAAGTGACAATTAAGGGTCACAACCCTTTTAATTCCCTGTTGCTTTCGGTCACTGTTGTGTCTTCAAAACAACGCTGCTTCTCCTTGAGCTCCATGCTGTGTTTTGCTCACCAGTGCTCTCCTTCTATTGTGTCAACTTCGTATTAAAACATTGCGCTCTCAAGCCCCATGGTCACGCCTATTGTGTGATGTTCCTCTCTATTATGGCTCTCTAATTAATTTGTTTGCAGCCCTCTTAAAATGCAGACGCCTCTCCCAAAAATGCAGCCCTCTGATTTGACAATTTAATTTTGCTTCCCACGCCTAAAACGCTTCGTTCCTTGCATCCCTCTTGGCTGTTGCTTTTTATTCCTTCTCTGCCCATTTGTTTGCATCACTATTGTGTGCGCTGCCACAACACATTGCCTCTAGCGTCTGTTTATGCTGCCTCTTGTTGCCTCCTCTAACAATTAAAATGCAACTTGCTAAAACCTCCCACGCTGGTGCCTCTCCACTGTGTTTTTTATAAAAAGCATATATGTTTTGGGTAATCTCCAGTTGCTTCTACTTGTGCGTTTAACGCACAAGGTTATGCGTTTTGCTTGCCTTTTGTTATTATTATTTTTTCTTCTTCCTTCATGAAAGCAAGTAGATATTAATCTTCGAAAAGTGACCCAAATATAATGCTTCTGACTCACTTTAATTTCTTTGCTCTCAAATTATACCTAAAATTATATATGAATTAAAGTGAGTATCTTAAGCATTTTTATGTCAATAATTGCTAAGTGTAAATGATTAAAAATATCAACAATTAAACACATATCAATTTCCCCCACACTTAGCTTTTGACCGTTCTCGGGCAAAACATCAAAAGTAAGCTCAAAGACCCGAACACATTTACTCAATTCCCATATTTTCCAAGATAATATAATCATAAGCAAAGATGAGTGCTTTTCAAAAATCATGGCAAGATTTTAACATTCCAAGTTTTTACTCATGATTAATTAACATTCAAAAATTGGGTATCGTCAGTTATGACAAATGCAACTTCTCTATTTCACAACCCTATTCAGCTCTCACACACAAACCACATGAAGCATATACCACTCCGAAGGAATCGCTCATACAATTTATCCCAATGAAATCACAAGAGTGAACCTTCCAAGCCAACGTCTACCTTATATTCAACATACTCAAATAACACATCCATTACAACTCTAAGAAGATGCATAAACATAAACAACTTTTCAATACATATGCAATTCTTCCTTGATACATTTATTTTAAACAATTCTTTTCTTTTCTTTTTTTCTTTTCTTGTCTATTTCTTTTCTTTTTTTTCTTTCTTTTCCATTTTCTTTTATTTTCTTTTCTTTTTCTTGTAAAAATTAAAATAAACTACATCAACCTGGGAATTTCATTCATAAGACATAAAATAATATCCCAACATTATAACCCAACCTGCATATATGTACACCCCCACACTTAGAATTTTGTATATCCACAAACTCAACAATCACTAATGTTCCACTAGCTTTATGACTTGGGTAGGATATTTGGTTAAGTTTAAAAGCATAAAATGTGGTTTATACAAAAAGAAAGGCTAAAGCTCAAATGGGCTTATCAAGGAAAAAATCATGTCAATAGGATAGGTTATTTGGCTAATGTAATTTATGAAAAACAAAGAATGCCTAATCATATCTATGTTAATGCATGTGATAAAATATGGTCTCAAATAGAAATTCAACGCAAAATCAGGATGTACATGTCATGAAGGTCACACATTATCAAAAAGCAATAAGATTGATATGGATGTATCAGTCAATTAAGGCTCAAAATCTCACCGGCTTTATCTACCATTGGTCACTACTCTTCTAAAGATAATGCATATCGACCAATCACAAGAGCAAAAGTACATGTTAAAGTTGCTACGAAATTTTCTAGTCAATCCACACTCTAATCATGATTATATAATCCTAGAAGCAATAGAAAATGAGAAAATGTTTGTATCCTGAATAATCATGCCAAACACATAACAAATCCATAGAATTGTATGATGGAGAGCAACGAAGCGAGAGAAGCGGGGTCCGGGGAGGGAGGGAAGAGGGGCGACTGGTGAGGCAAAATGGCAACAAAATAAATTAGGTATTTTTATCTCGCTGAGCCGGTCTTACCGGTTCGATAAAAATCAGCCGGTTCTCCAACAAATTGGCCAGTTTGTTGGACTGATAGGTTTTTAGTTAAAACCAAACCGAACCATTGACTGGTTCAGAATTTTTTCAGTCAGACCAGCTGGTCCGGTTTGGTTTTTAAAACCTTGGTTTTTAGAACTAGTCAATCGACCATTTGGTCTGATTCTAGCATATACCGATGGATATTTGAAATCCGTTATCGTAAAAAAATTTAACTAACAAAATTAACCCCCAATTTATCGGTCTCTCTCTCCTCATTTTTTAATTTACTCTCTCTCTCTCCTTTCTGTCTTTACCCAGCATCCCAACCTAGCCCCAATATTGTTTCCAATCTCCCTCAAATAGACATCATAAAAGTTGTCAGCACCATTGCCTCATAAGTCGCGTCACCGTCCCCCATCCTAACAGCACAGTAGGCGGACCACCTGCCCAGTGCCCCAAGCACATGTTGTAAGCCTCCACTTTTAGTTGGACTGCTTGTCACTCTCTTTCACCTCCACTACCACCACACCTCTGGTCTTTTGGTCGCTTCAAGCTATGTTCTCCAGTCCAGCTACTTGTCTGGATCGATTACACCATGTCAATTTTCGGATCCAGATTCAAATCTGACCAGACCCTTAATTGCAATTTCTATCTTTTTGTGTGTTTTAAGTTGTTTGTTTTAGTTGCAAAATTTGGGTTTGAAAATTGAAATTATTTGTGTGACTTAGTTCAATTTCAATAACAATTAGGCATTGCAAAATTTTGAAGGAATGAGATCAAAATAACATTATGTATGAATTATGGAAGAATATTTAACTATTGTGAATTTGTAATTTGTGAATTGTGTATAATTCAAGAATATGTCATATTATTTGATATTTTAACAATCTTTAAGTTGTTAATTTATTAATTAATTTATTTGAAACATACAATTTACTAATTATTGTTGGAATATAAAAAGTATTTAACATATAATTAATCATTTAAATATAAGATTTAATATATAATTCAATTATTTAATATACAATTAAGTTAAGAACACTAAATGTTTGCATTTTTATATTGTTTATTATTGTCAGGAAATAAAATTACCAATATTAATCTTATCTTATGAGTGGAAAATACACATTTATTATTTATCTTATGGGCAGTTAAATATATAATAGAAAATAATATGTGAATTCATTTTTACAAATAAATTGTAGCATCCCACTTCCATAGAGCACATACCCGACATTCCAGAGAACATTCGAACACATACCCTACGGAAGCGGCATGTTAGAGCAATCACATTACTTATCGTGGCATCATATAGAACATAAAAATTTTAGAAAAACTATGTTCTCTCATTTCATTCATGAACATAAGCATACATTGTCATTATATGCCTTGCATTTGATTCATAAACATAAATATCCATTGTTCCCGGGTTTAACATGAACATGCATTGTACATACGTCATTTCATGCATGTGCATTATTGAATACTTATGATTGTGCAACTTGTGATATGGTGTACATTATTTGTTATAGAGGAGCAACTGGAACGTCAACCCACAGACGTTACCGACACTTCCAGGCATTAGCTTCAGGAGCAACTTGTGAGTAACCTAGATGGTCTCACTTAAGTACTTGTTTGCCGAATCTGTGTTTTGAATGATTGAATGAATGCGGCTTGGTTATTGATTCCGGATAGAAGGTCCGATGACTGAGAATTGTGGAATGTATATTGAACTGCTGATTGTATGTGAATGTGAAAACCTATATGCTTCCTATATGGTTGATTGTGGTACATGCATTCCATTCATGAAAGCATAATCAGATAATGGCAGTTGTGACCAAAGTAGCCACCGATTAGAGCTTAAAGCTCAACGAGTGAAACTGAGCCTCGACCTCAAAAGTGATTTAGGGCCTTAGGCTCGACGTTTAATGAGCCTTATATAGGACAGTTCAGGCACTCGATCACAACAACATAATAATTGGAAAAGTGTCTCATAAGCATTTCATATGCATCTTGTTAAATGTGTTTGATTGACTGTAAGGCAGAATTGCTTATGCTTAAGTGAAAATGTGATATGCAAAGTAGTGAATTAATCGATATGTGAATTGTTGTGTTGCATAAATTGAGTGAACCATCGATGATGGTTACCTCATTGAGTTCGCAAAACTCTCCAAAATTGTAACGTTGTCTTTTTAGGACCGAGAGATAACTCTAGCTATTGAGGGGCTCTACTACCGTTTAGACTGTGTTCTGGTAAGAGAAGTCATGGCGCAAAGGTCGGTCAGCTGGAATTTTTTTTAGGATGGCTTAGATAGATTGGATACCTTTTTCCTCTTTCATGTAGTACTTTTGTACTAGGTTTTGTTAACGT
>JANIHZ010000008.1:20702310-20715598 GCA_027478365.1 Erythroxylum rufum
ATAATGTAAATAAGGTAAAACAATAAGATTATTTTTTATAATTTTATTTATTAAAAGTAAAACCAATCAAATAACTATTAATTACTTATCTAAAATAAGTTATAAATTAAATAAGAAATTGATCATATTATTTATCAATTTTATTAATTAATAGAATACTTAATTTACTATCTTATTAAATGATTAACATGTAATTCATTGTTAATAAAATATAATTAAAAAATTATTAGTTATTAATAAAATAAATAATATTTATTTATACTCTTTTTTTTATGGAAGTAATGAGATGTAAAATTCTTTTACGTTCTGGAAATGTAACGAGAGAAACTGCGAGATCGCTCGTTTCTCAGCTTCTCACCTTGGATTCGCCGTTAGAGCCCATCAGGTCCTTGAAACTAAGCGCCGCACCATGCTGGGTTTTGTTGCCTCCGAATTGGCTTCTGGACTATTCGTCCAGGCTACGCTCACCGACAGTATTGCTATCAAAGTCGGCCCTCCTCCACCTCCATCCGGTGGTCTTTGTAAATTCCTAGCTATCTATATTCATGATTTAAGTTTTATGGTGAAATATGAATTAAAATTGGTTGGTTGGTGCATGGCAGCTGGGACACTGAACTCGGATGAAGCAAGAAACCTTGAGCTGCCACTGAAGAAGAGGTTCTACCTGCAGCCGCTTTTAGCGACTAAGGCATTGGGCAGAGCGAAAGAGTCCGCAAAGGACATTGTTGGTGTGAACGCATTGGTGGGAAGCGACGATGGAGACCAGTCCAGTCGGCGGCCGCGGCAGGGAAGAGAAAAACAGAGATAAATGTAACTGAGGGCAAAATGAAGATCTGGCTGAAAAATATCAACTGATAGGATAAAACGGTCCTAGAAAGAAGCTGGTTAAAAATCAACTGGTTGGGTTAAATCAACCAATCCAATTAGCTCTTTACCAAATAAACTTATGAGCTTTTTCTTAAAGTTAATAATCTAAAGTGGAGCTCTTTACCAAATAAACTTATGAGCTTTTTCTTAAAGTTAATAATCTAAAGTGGGTTGACCCGCTAAAAAAGCGCTGACTCTTCACCAAACAAGGCCTATATATGCTTCTGTAATGTTAACAATATACAACATTCTTAGTTGCCACTGTTTTGGTGGTGTTACAAGCTCCAGGAGTTGTGCTACAACAAATAAAAGATCTTGGTGGCTAAGAATGCCATATCAGAGAAGTTGCCTTCTATTGTCAGACATCTGATCAGTTAGCGACAAAAACCCCATCATCCTCCTCATCCCAAAATTCTCTGCTTATAAATAGTGATTGATTCCCCTTAAATCTTTCCAAGAAGATATAATCCAGTAATCATCCTTATCACTTGAGTTTTATCAGCTTCTATAATAACAACAGGGGAATCAGAACCTAACAGGAGGTGAGTAGACATGATCTCGTCTTACTTTCTGCAATACAAGTCTCAAATATGTAGACTGATTTCTGTATGTTCTCTCGTTGAACAGGAAACTATCAGCTGTCTGGCAGGTTGGGTTAACATGGTACATACCTCTCCCCAGTTGATGAATTGGTAGATCAACAAAGAATCAAAATATAAGAATGCAAATTTAAAACTTCACTTGAGCTGTTTTTGGTTGATCCTTCGTGTTTAATGCTGCACATTTAACTGACTTTCCATTCTTCTTGTCATAAACCTCTTTCAGTCCTTCCAGCCGCTTGGATACCTGATAATTAACCCAAAAACATTTTCTTAATTAACTGATTCAAAATGGAATCGAAGGATACACAATTACGTATTTTGAAGGATCTATCCAGATTTGGATACGAGAGTAAGGTTGTAGGATTTATAAACCTGAAATGAAGTATCCTTGTATTCATAGTCCTTGTTACTAGTTACACCAACATTTCCTACCCTTCTATTTTGCACCACATATTTGAGCAATTTCCAATTTTACGAAAAAAAAAGTAACTTTCAGTTATGTTGATTAGCTAATTAACTTTTGCATCTATTTTCCCTTATTTCGTGTGTGTTCGTACATGTGTGAGTGAACCTGGTTTATTGCATGTGTGTGAATGAACTTCGTGCAGAATGAAGTACTTAACAGCAAGTCAGCCATGCAGAAAGGTTTATTTTTTCTTATTAAAAAATGAAAATATATTTATTTTAGTTTATCCTTATTAATTCAGAGTTTAAATCTATTAAAGAATAATAAGAATCTTTATTAAATAGGCAGCCCTAAATTTTATAATTTGTAACTTACACGTGTTCCATCAAATTGTTAGAATTTCTTATGCCCGACCTACATCAGTCAGCGTAGCTCATATGCATAATGAAATGCCTTAACATAAAAGAAAAATGAGGCAAATATTGGTATGATATAGAAAATGAATCTAGAGGTCAGTAGGAAAAGAAAAAATTAAAGGATAAAATTGCTGGAGATCAAAATTCTGAGGAACATGACCAATAAAAGCCAAAGGTGATAAGACCAAATGCTGCATTTTAGAGATTTCTATACCTAACTTCCCGGTAAAATGAAATCTACAACTAATCACTAGCTATATACTATTATAGCCCAAAATTTAAGCACAAAACACTTCTTTTTTTCCCCCTCAAAAAATGATTAACGTTACATCGAAAAATACAATATGATGGGCTCACCTTTTTCTTAATGCTTCAAATATTTGTAACTACTTACAAAGTATGAACAAGAAGCATGACATGCAACAAAATCAACACAACACATGTGCAGGAAGTTTATCAAAAAATATAGAACAGGAAAATATCAGATTGTTTCCCCATGAAAAATGCTTTCTAATAACATCTCCAATAATTAATTGTATTGACCATATCAATTGCCTCACAGTAGTTTATTCAACTATCTCCTCTCTTTTTTTTAATCCAAGAAAAGAATCTACATGTTACATATTAGTTTCAAAGAAGTGATCAAGGTGCCCAAGTAATAGCCAAAAGAGTCATAAAGGAAATATAAGTCAATCACATGTACTCCAAGAAAATAACCACATATTATATTGGTACAGGTCACTTATACCCTTGGAGATTGATATTCATTATTAAATGAAGAAAGATTTCACACCAAACTAGAATGTGTAGGCCATATTCACCTATCTCCCATATCTGAAGTTCTAACATTAGTTCAGAAACAGCATGCTAAGAGGTTTGATAACCAAAAAGCTTAAAAAGTCATCAAAGTTTTATTCTATCATATAATGAGCAGATGTTATCACACAGATCACAATAAGAAATCAGCAAGTTATGAGGATAATAGCAAAACCGAACCACTGAATGCACTTCCACACTGAAACAAACTAGATAGTGTAAGCATTGCAGCAAGCATACGAGAGAGACAGAGTGCACCTTGAATGAGTAAGCCATTGGTAGTAATCTATCGGGGTCCATAGCATCTTCAGGGAAGTTACGTAAAGCATGTATAAGCTTCTCAAAGGGCAATTTAACCTGACAAAATAGTAGTTTATGAGCAGAAACATAATTGCTAGAATTTTTTAACATCAGAAAATAAGCTTTTGAATACTTACCAAGTCATCATGGCAATACTTTAACAAAGCCAAGCCAATTTTAAAGACAATTTTAACCCCCTAGCACAATGGATAGGTATATAAATGTCAATTCCTAGCAGACGCAACGATAAAATACAGAAAATAGACTAATATCAATGATTACTGACCTCGTATAAAAAGACATCCCATATTCGAAGAGTCAAATGGAATGGAAAAGAATATGAAAAGACAGTAATAAACCACTGGCTTGCATACATGCTAGGATTAATCATTTCTTGGGTGAAATGTTCTCCCAGCTTTGGCAAATGCTCCTTCATCAAGAGGTCAAACTGGAACAAATATTGCTGTACTAGAGGCAGACCTACCTGCAGCAGAAGTAGAAAGGCAAGTCCTCAGAATATCCCAACAAGACCATAAGAATTGTTTATAGCTTTTTGCCTGATCCCTAGTCAAAATGGTTAAAATGTTATTTAAGGATAAGCATTACTCTTATAGCTTAACCATGGGTCATCATTTACAAATGATTTATAACTTTGCAGCTGAAATTATCTCTCCTCATGTAGATTTCATAAGATAATATTCAATTATTCTACCTCACATTCTCTTCCTTCATCTCTTTATTCTCTTTTTATTTCTTTTCCTATATTGTCTTGTCCCAGTTGTTGTATCCAGGAGACCATTGCTCCCTTCGGTATAATAACTTTTTTGAAGAACAAATGTTCATATGAGAAAGTGGATCAATTTAGAATTAGCATTTCAAAGTTGACGTAATCAAGTATCTTAAGTCGGATCTCCACCTCCGTATGAAGAGGTCAACTAGAAAGAAAAGGAAAATTAGAATACAAGAAAAACGAAAGTATTGAAGACTAGAAACTAGAAACATAAGGATCAGATATATTTGGACAAGCTACACTTAAGCTGAAAGTCATACTTGTACATGTGATTGAGACCTCAGATGGATGTAAAACCGGTGCATAAGAAAAGAATTCTGCGTTTTATCGAGAATTACTTTCAGAAGTTATATTCTTAGTAACACCAGTCCGACCAAACAAAGGCCTACAGTCATTTTATCAGACAACAGCTAGACTTTGCAGACAATAAAAACATCCAACGTCAATAATTCAATTAGGAATCTGACATGGTAAATATCAACTCCATAAATGATATGATTACCTGATACAGTCCTTCCATTGGGGCATGAACGGCCCCCTTAAGCAATGCAACCAATAACCAGAATGCATCCTCTTCACTCATATAAAGAAGCAATAAACCAGCTAGGAAACCCATTCCCTGCACTTTTCATCAAACGTAATTCTTCATTCAGTATCTTAACCAAACTAAATGAAGCAGCAAAAGATTCATACCTGAACATAGCCAACATCTCTATCATACACAGAATATGCCTTTAAAACATTGTAGAGAGACCTCTGCCCAGGCCCATGTCTCTGCTGGAAGAAAACATGTGAAGGAAACGTACGAGAAATATCACGAATTATATCCAGCTCTGATGCTGATGTCTCGTAGATGACCAGTTGCTGCAACAAATGTATAATTTCATCAACACATTCTTGATTAGCAGAGACACGAAGGCTGGTTTCATAAAAAACATGTATACAGTACAAGTACCTCGTAAACCCCAGGGTTCATAAGCAGAAGGTCTCGACTTCCAGATATCAACTGCCAAACAAGGCCCCTTAAACAATCGGGAATTCCTTTCCTTATCCTCCTCTTAACAACATGAGGTTTCCTCCTAGCATAATACTTCCAGTCGCTCCCTCCTAGACCAATCATCTTTCTCCATTTCCTTATTCTTCTTTCCTCCCTAAAAATAATTCACATAGGAAATGTCCAAAACCAATGTATATACAACAAGAGTGAATAGTGTAGGATAAGAAGAAGATATTAATTAGTAGTTAGAACACACAAAACTTATAAAATCTGGTCGTTGGACTTCATGTTTTAGGTATGGAATTTCAGCTTAGGCTATTGGAATTTCATGTTTAGGATAATTGAAAATATAGGATTTGGTTGCTAGAAATTTAGGCTAGAATTAGTTGGTGAAAATTTAAGTTAAAAGCATTAGAATTTTAATGAGTTAAAAAATTAGTGGAGGGTAAGGAACTAGAAATTACTCCTAGAGACTAAGAATCACTCTTAGAAAAAAAACCATCAAACCTTCTAATAGAAAAGTCAAGTTTATGAAAAAGAATTCAGGATATAGTTATTGAAGGGCCTAGTACACATATATATATAGAAAAATTCTTTAAACCCTTATTCTAGTAGTAAAAAGATTCCCAACTAAAATGTTCAAAATAATATTAAATCCCACTCTAATAAGGCCTCTTTATTCTTAAAATAAGTTTAAGTCCTAAATAATTAGGACAATATATCTAACTTATTACTATTTCCTATCTAATAAAGAAATCTATTAAAAATAAATTGCAATCCTAGTTTTCTTTGTTGTCACCTCAACTCCTACTCTTTATCTCTCCAAATTACAGTTTCTACTTAATTGATATGGCCTCTTCATCTCTCCATTCTTGATAATATTTAAGCGAAGTGCCAGAAAATTTGGTAGCGTAAATCCAAGTATGAATTTAGTAGCATGTTGAACATCTCCTAAAAGAAGTAATTTACTTGCTATATCATCTGGCATAAGGTCTAAAAAACCAGTAGTTAGCTCGCTGCTTTTGGTAATGCAAGGGTTGTTTTAACTGTTGTTTTTATTACTTCCTTCACTACCATTGAAAACACAATGCTCTTCTCCTTACTGACATTTTCAAACTCTTTCTCTCTCTCTCTTTTTAAGGATATTAAGAGTTTTTTCTTGGTATTTATGGCTTCCTTATTACTTTCTCTTTGCTTCTCTACCTTGCCCACCTTCATAAGGTTCAAAATCATCTTCCGTGAAAGATAAAATAATTGGTTGCTAGCTTTTCCAAGATGCAACACATCACAGTCATTAAGTTACAACTGACCAAGTAAAATATACGATACTTCATAGGATTAATCATATCAAATAGAATCTTCACATATCCCCGCTTCCATTCCTCCCCAGCTTTATGTTTACACACATATTCATTACATTCTTTCTCCTCTTCTTCTTCCATCATGTGCAAACCTATATTAGTACATTCATAAGCAAAGTAGCCCCTCCCATTATATCGGCAACACTTCTTGTCATAGTTGCGTTCTTTTGTCCCAATTTCAACGATGGCTTTACCTTGAGGTTCAGCACCTTGAGAAGCTTTGTAGTTGTTATGTAGTGCAAATTTTGATAAATTAGGTTCTAGCCTGTGCACAGTCGTGACTCTTCATGTTGAGCTCCATGGCCTGCTTTCTAAACTTCTTAGTTACTCGCTGTGTAAGGTATTATTTCGCTCTTAAAGCTAAGTGATATGCATTTCAAGGCTATAAATTCTTTCCATTGTCAGCTTCTTGCAAATTTCTATCCTTCAGATATTTTGTAGAGAGATAAGAGTTGCCATTCAAATTTCATTCTTCATAGCAGATAGAAAGTTCATCAAATATTTTCGTACACTTTGTTACAAACATAATTCCTTGTGTAAGTGTTGTGAATTGATCTGAGAGATATTTTTGGTAATGAAATGGTAAGTATATTTTTTGATAACTTCATATCTTCCTAATCAACAATTAGCAGCTGGTCTATTTTTCAAAGTCTATCCTCTATCGATCTCCAAAAGATTTTAAAATGTCCAACTAGCTTCATCGTCATAGATCGAACTTTTCAATCTTCTGACATGTTTAACCGATCTAAGAAGTCTTACATTGTTACCATCGAGTCCAAGAATAGGTGTAAACCTATCTTTCCAACAAAATCAAGTACTTCAACACGAATTTTCTGGGTAATATTATCAAGTATGTTACGTGTTTCAACTTTATCATGACCTCTAACGTCTCGCATGTGCTCTCCAAGTGTTGTTGGATAGTTTCTTTGTCTTGAATCTCTAGACAGGTCTTCATTCTCTAACACCACTTATTGTTCATTAGTTTCAGCCTCTTCAATGTGGATTTCACTTTCTCCACCCTCAATGTCAAGTGTAGTTTATTGTCCAGTGTTTTTTCTAGACTAGTTCTTGGAGTACCTTGTGATCGAGGGTCGTTAAAGTCCAATCTTTCCATAAGTTTCAAAAGTATTTCATCTCTCCTCTCAGTCACTAAGTAGTTTTCTATACGCCCTTTCACTATGTGTCGCTATCGTGAACCAAATTTCTAATACCAAATTGACGTAGAAAGAGTAGAACATATATCAAACTAGTAGGTATATAACTCATAGAGGATTATAAAATTTGGTTGCTGAAATTTGAATTTTTGGTTTGAGATTTCAGCTCAAGTTATTGGAATTTCAAGTTCAAAATAACTAAAACTTTAGGTTTTCGTTGTTGGAAATGTAGGCTAGAATTTTAGAGTTTTGATTGCTAGAAATTCAGGATAAAAGTGTTGGAAAGGTAAAGAAGTAGCGAAGGGTAAAGAACTAGGAATCAAGCTTAGAAGCAAGCATCACATCTTCTAATAGAAAACTCGAAGTTTTAGAGAAAATTCAACGTATTATTATTGATGGGTTGAGTACACATAAATACAAAAGTTCTTGAAACCTTTATTCTAGTAGTAAAAAAATTTCCAACTAAAGTAACCAATCCTACTCTAATAAGCTTCTTTATTCTTAAATAAGATTACGTTTTAAACTAGGATAATATATCTAACTTATTACTACTTCCTATCTAATATAAAAGCTTAGCATAATTCAACCTTTCTTCTTCTTCTTGTTACCTTAATCACAATCTTCATTCCACCAAATTAAAGCTTGTAATTGAGTGATTTGTCCTCTTTTATTTCTTTATAAACTATAAGCTCTTTTGCATCAGGAATCAATTTATTGAATTGTTTATGTCAACTACGACTTCACGTTCAAGAAAATTCACCAAGGTAAACCATACCTCTCAAACTCATTTGCTGAGCGGCCCTTGGTTAAACTCTCGGAAAGATTATTGAGTTCTTGCTTTATGCTGCCAAATTTTTCCACCTGTCTAGGTGAATGAAGATTCCCTATGTCACAATCCCCTATTTTCTTTTCCATTGCACCATGTCAAAGAAACAACAGTCTGCCACAAAGCATAAAACTTATCTTTGACTTCCCTGACATTGAATCAACTGGTGAACACCATCACACCAAGGGCGAAACTCTGACAGCTGAGAAACAAAATCTATATGTTTAGTGAAACATGATATGCATAGACAGATAAAAAGTTATTATCAGCATTCTTTACCTTAAAAGTTATCAGGGTGGGACCGATAAAAAAAATCAATAGGGTAAGTCAACGGAAGTATCCATGTTTTAGGCAAACCACCCAAAAACCTTCAGCCACTGTCACTCTGATCGTTGGGTACAGAAGAGTAAGCAGAGATCAAATAGAGCAGACTGCTTCCGACCAGTTACAGCACCTAACTAGATGCAAGCCTTCAAGCACAACGATCAAAATTCTATCATCAATGAACAGAGGTAGGTCAGTTTAAACACATTAAGAATATTGTCAAATTATCCGGTTCATGTAATTTTAATAACAGGTAGCAGCTACCACCCTATTGCATATGACCCTCATTCTAATAATATCAACTCGGAACAAGTAGAAGTAGGACCGCATCCAACAAACAAAACATATAAGGAGAAACTATCAAGATTACTAACCGCAATGCAAGTAAGGAATTGAATAAACAACAAGTTGCACGACTTTATTTTAATTTTACATGTTAGTAAAAAACAAAACCGGCCTCAAAAGGTCACGAATTTCCACTACACTAAGCTGTGAAAGTCCCAACTCTTAATGAAAAAATGACGCATGTTAATAAGAAACGAGAGAAACCAGGATCTTTACAACGCATAGCAAATGGGTCTATCTTCAAATCCTATATTTGCCACCAAAACATTTCGATGAAAGGAAATTTTAAAATTTGGATGAAAACCCACCACGAAGAAACCACTAAAAATACATGAGAACCACGAAACTGACCTGGGTATTTTAGATTCTGCGTTTAAGAACGATCAGCTTCTCTGGCAATCTATCCACAGGAGTGTGTGTTATACATACGGCTTCAAACAAGAAGATCCCACTTAAATATAGAAATATCTAATGTCAAGGATACAGCGACAAATGAATCTGAAGGACTGGTAGTTTGCGGGAACCAATTGCCAGTGAATGCGTGTGTTTCAAAGGAAAGTGACCATTGATGAACATTTAAGTGTCGTTTCCTTGCTTTTGGAGCTTCAAGAGAACCGAATTATGGGTTTGTCGATGATTTGTGAAGAATTAGCGCCATTGAGCAATGGCCAGCTGGAGTCATATGAAAGAGGGGTAAGATTTTCTGTTCATTTACGGTGTTATTATCATCTTTGAGTCGAAACAATTACCAACCCAAAAAAGAGGATTTAACGTGATAAAAAAAGGAGATAAAGTTGGACCTTTACTCCCATGTCGGCAGAATTTTTATTAGATAATGTTGACGTTATTGTAGGAAAGGGCAGTTGGAATGGAAACACTAATCGATCTGCTCGCCCGAGTTATTGTTGCCAGTAATGAAAGAGCATTACTTTCCTAAACCCAAAAAGAATTGTTTAGAATGAAATAATATAATTAAATAGAAATAAGGTAGGAGTTGATGGCACGATTGATTGATTGATAAACAAACCTTCTCCAATGGTTTTTAAAAACAAAATTAAGTTCTGTATATGAGACTAAATTGAATCCTATAAAGACCTTGGCCGAATGAAATAAGATATATATATATATAAGTTTTCCTAGGCCCAGGTCCAGAAATACTTCTTTAAGATTCAACTGGACATTTGTGGTGGATTTCTGGAAAATATTGAACCACTGATAGGGGTGAGCATTCGGATAATTCGGGCTAAATTTGAACTATTCGGGTACGGCCCAAATTATCCGAAATTTTTTTTGTCTTACCCGGCCCGAACCCAAATTTTCCTTTACCCGAACTTACCCGGCCCGAACTTACCCGAGCTTACCCCCAGCCCGAACCCGAATTTCCAATTACCCGAATTTATCAGGCCCGAACCCGAATTTCTAATTACCCGAACTTACCCAGCCCGAACTTACCCGAACTTACCCGAAATTTTCTTTGACTCTCTTTGAAAAATTACACAAAATAACTAAATACTTGAATTACATTCTCATATCTCATTTGGGAGACATAAAACAAAACAAATTCACTAATAATATAACCAAATATTTTAATTAACTAGCATAATTAATCTGTTAATTATACAAGAAAAAAAACAACCATGAAAAGTGTTTGTTGCTGACTTGCTGCTGCCTGCTGAAGTGCTGAATCTGCTCATGGAGTATGGTAAATCATGAAAGTAATCAAACTTCAGGTAATCCAGGCTCCAAAGAAATTTGTGACAATTCTACAGTAGAAGAGCATAAATCAGAGAATAAATCAATCATGCAAAAATATCACAATGTATAACAAATTGAAATATAAAATAATAAAGCCATAAAAAAAGAAAATTACCATTTTCCAAACGTTCTAACTCCTCCAAATCCTCCTCAATTTTGATCTCACGATGAGTCACTGAAGCTCTAATCCAATCTTGTCCACATATAAGTGCTTGAACAATTCTAGGGGTCAATGAGCTCCTGTGCTAAAAGCACTCTCCGAAGACACAGTTGAGATAGGGATTGCTAGAACATCACGAGCCATGATAGCAACGGTAGGAAACCTTGCACCATTAATTTTCCACCATCCAAGTATATCAAAGTTTTCACAATCCGCTTCTGCTCCTTCACCCCAAATACTTATCTAATTCCGATCGTGTAACATCCCACCCTCGATTAGGAAGGGTAAAATAGTAAATTGAAAAGGGCTAAGGGTGTTTAGAATTGTTTTGAAATGTTCAAGCGTACCCTTACATGTGCATAATGAAATTTGCACATGAAAATGACTGTAGATGCATTCATGATATTTCCCGGTATATGTGCCTAAATGTGATTTTATTGTGAAAAATGTGGTTTTTGTGCTTGAAAATTTAATTGGAGTGGATTGTTACGTGTTTTATATTTTTAGGAAATTTAGAAATTTTTCTGAAAATTTTTAGGAAAATTTTTCGGACCGAAAAATCGCCAAGGGGCGGACTGATTGGTTTCCAGTACTGAAAATTACTGTCAATTGGCACTAAAAATTTAGAAACATGATTTTAGGATTTATTAAATTCAACCCATTGAAAATTTGAGTGAAATTGGAGCATAAATTAAATGTTATTTGAAAAGAACTAAATAAATGTTCATAAGTTAGACATGTGGCATGTTTTAAACCACTCTTTTAATAATAAAGTCCAAGCCTCTTGGTAGCTTCCACGATGGTTTCTTGTTAGAAGGCTAAATGATATTGTTCTTCATGTTTTTCTCCACCATCATCGAAGCCTTCTTCTTCCTCTCCTCTTCTTGATTTTTGCTTGCTTCTTCTTTCCATCTCCTTCTCCATGGCTTGCTCTTCTTTGGTCTTAAACATACAAAACAAAAGTTCAACCTAAGCCATGAAGTGTTGATGTCGTGAGTGGTGAGTGAGAGTGAAGAGGTTGGTGAAAAGTTTGAAGATTTGGCAAATTGCAAGCTTGATTAGGTAAGGTTTGTGTTTGTGTTTTGTTGTTAAATGCATTAAATAGGATGTTTGTATCCAAATAATATGAGGATTGTGTTGGTATAAATGAGTAAGAAATTTGAATGGTTAATTGATGGTTGGTTGATAAATGATGAATGATGTAGTATGTGTAGTACTGTTAAGGTGAAATATGTAGGCACAAACTTGATCGAAGTTTTGACCCTTTTTGAGGCTGAATTGTTTGTGAGTTCATCATGAACATTGTAGAGCTGTCTTTTATCTTTCCATAGACACCAAGTTTGTCAAATTTGGAGTTCTGGGTCAAAAGTTATGATGGTTACAAGTTCTGGTATTATTTTTGAGGAGATTGTCGATCAGTCACTTTTGAGTGAAGTTTTGACCCCTTTAGAGACTGAAACTACTTTTGAATCGTTCATGACAATTGTATATTGGTATTTTATCTTTCCAACGGTACCAAGTTTGTAAATTTTGGAGTTTGGAGTCAAAAATTATGAAGGTTTGAAATTTGGATGTCAGATCAGGAGAGTCGAGCGCCAGCGCGGCTGAGCGACTCACGCGGGCGGGCGGGCGCATCTCTCGGCCGATTGGCCGAGCGCCCACCGCTCGGTCGATTGGCCCAGAATTTTGGCCGACGGACCTCCTTCCACTCTTTTGAGCATAACTTCTTCGTCCGACCTCTGATCGATCTGAAATTTAATATTAAATTGAAAAAGGTGGACTGAATCAAAGTGTGATGATCGATGGGAAAAGTTTGAACATTGATCGGTATTTTGGTGATATATGGAGCTATAGAGCTCCGATTGAGTTGATTCTTGTTGAAAATTAAACTAGAGACGTAGGGATACAAATATCCCGAATAAGCCGAACGGCAATTTAGCTTCTAAGATGTTCAATTTCTGGACTGAAGTTAGGTCTGACAGTGTTTTGGCCATAACTTCTTCATTTCTGGTCCGAATTGGGTAATTTTGGTGTCTATGGTTTTCTAAGACATAGGGGAACATTTTGTGATGTGATTTTTAGAATAGTGTTGGGAATGTCACGAACATGCATTGTACATATTTTAATCACCACATGTGCATTATTAAATATGTTTGATTGTACAATTGG
>JANIHZ010000008.1:20728554-20740957 GCA_027478365.1 Erythroxylum rufum
ATACGTTTAAAGTAATTAATGTTTTAATTATAAAAAATTGTCATTACTCAAATATAAAAAGGGAAAAGGATAAAATTTCAAAGTAAAAGATTAGAAAATCACTAAATCATTCTCAATTTTTATTATTCATAATTCGAATTATTGTTCTAGTTCCTTGAACACTTTAGAGACCACACCATATTATCAAAAAGTTGGTAAAGGGAGGAACTGAAATGGTAATACCTTTTCTGTATGTCATTATATGATAAAACACAATAAACATACATATTTATAATTTCATCCACTTCTTGCATGTATAAATGTACATTTTATATCTTGAATATGGAAAATCATAAAATAAAATAAAAATTTGATCAATTACATGATAAAAAGGCAAAAAGAAGGCTATACATAATTATATTAATATTATCCAACCTTGTTTGGTAGTAAAGATTTCTCCTCTCTCGAAAGAAGTTGTGACAGAGCTAAGAAGGGAAGCAATTGAATTCAAAATGGGTTGTACGACACATTGATATAATGATCTCACTTATAAAAAAAATTCTATTTCCCTTTTCTTCATCTCCTTTAAACACCTATTTAAGAATAAATCATGAATGACACCATACAACTTTCCTTCAAAGGATAAGACATAATCTTCTGCGACTCTCAATTAATTTTAATCCATACTGGATTCAAAATTTTCAAATTGTCAAAAGTACACATAAAACAACAATATGATAAATCCTTTAGTACTAACCATATCAATGTCTACACAAATTGTCGAGGCAAACTTTTCCATGGGATGCTTTTCATACTAAGGGTCATTTAATCTTGTCAACTGCTACATTTAATTTCGCAGTAGAAAATAATTAGGATTGCTAACAATTTCAAACTTACACGCAAAATCACCAATTATAGGCAATATCTTACCAAGAATACTCTCAAGAATGCTTCCTAATTGAAGAATTTTTTGTGCAGATATTTATTCTGAAGAAAACAAATAAATGTATGAGTTCAAACCTGTCTAAACAGTCAGATACACAATTGATTTCAAATATCATAATTAAAATACCAAAATAATACCAACAATCTAAAGTTCTGTTTTGTTAATTTAATATTAAGAAAAGAAAAAAATTTTGGATGGCATGAATCAACATCATTAAATTTTTCAAAATTCGATTCAAAAATAAAATGGTCAATAAAATAAGTGAAAGTAAATCATACCATAGGTAGCCAAAAATAATGTTAAGGGATTCCTACAAATATAGTTTTAATTATGAAAAGAAGACAGGAGTATTCTTGCACAAATTTACAGCTTCAGCACCTAAAATTTGTTCGCGTGGAATCCAACCATCAATATTAATCAAATTTAACCAATGCCCTATAATGTCCAAACATATGTTAATGTCCTAATGCTTGCTCATAGATGCCCCAAAAAATATCAATTAGCTTGATAACTTGCAGTTATCCAACAATCAAACATTGAAATTTTGAATACAATCCAGAAATGAATTAGTAAAGAAGACATAGGAAAAAAAAGAAAATGGAAAAAGATGAATGGAAACAAACCAAATCAAGAGTTGATGAAAACCTTCATCACACAGAAACCCCCTAAGAAAAAATACTTGACTTGGAACAGCTGTGTAAAGCTTAGCTGGTCAATAAGTAAGAAAATTGTTGTGAACTTTCTACTGCAAAGAAACAAGAAACACTGCATGACTTTTCATATGAACATATTTAAAAGATGATAGTTCTTAAAGCTTCACTACTACTAGCCATATCAATCAGGGTTTTTTGTTTAATCTCCCAAATAGTCCTGGTAGCAACAATGACAGAAACAAAGTTAATCAGAAGGGTAAAATTTAAAAGTAGGAACAAGGAACAAACAAGCAATAGACATGCAAATTGCATTTACTTACTTTTATATAAGCTTCAACTCAGTAAGGATTTTAGGAATTTTCTGAACAGAGCCATCCTTATAAATTATTTTGTTCTTGAGAGCGGGAGATCAGATCCCCATCTCATTTAAATCATGAAGAAGATGTTTGTTGACCACAACAAATTCACCATTGTATAAACAAAATAATAAGGAAACAAAAGAAAACAGATGGAAGAATATTAAAAAAAAAAAGATGGCATAGCACACCTTAAAATTCTTCGACTGTAAATGTTAGAGATATATGGTTCAAAGCACTCGTTATTTCAAAGAATCTGGCTAGTTGAAGCAGTTGACGTTGGTGCAACAAGAAGTGAATTCCTCACCCCATTTGCAGATATCATTTCCTTTAGAGCATTCCAATTCCAATAACTAGAAGGGACTACATTCCACATGTCAGGCTACAGGATTCCCCATAACTCAAATTGAAATGAAGTAATCACAATATAAAATGATAAATAGGTTCCCTGGAACAAAGGATATTTAAAACTTCATGTCAATCTAAACGTTAGATTTTTGTATCGCTCCACAAACAAAAATTATGATACTTGACAACTAATTTGAATCGAGGAAGAAAAATCTTAAAATCAACCCAAGGAAAATAACAACATGTTGTGATCTTAAGCCTAACAGGTAGAATAAAGAAACTTTATAGAACAAGCATTTACTTGCACCTACTAATATATTTTTTAATTTGAAACTGAACACATCTTGCTTATAGGATTAAGTCATTAGTACCAAATAATTAGTCTTCAAGTGAACACTCAGCATAAAAATTCTTTCCAAGTCCTCATATATTGTGTACTCCGTTAAGTAGGATATGGTTAGGACTTGAAGAAGCAGAGTAGATTGTATCTTCTTCAAATAAGTTAATGAAAACAAAACAAGAAAAAAAAAGGTCATGTAGCCGGGTAATTCATCAGACCTTTGGAATTGATGGACTATTTATAAAGCCTTTAGTCCTTGTAATTTGAGAAAATGATAGTATCATCCAATATGCTTAATGTCCCACGCCATATTCTAGAGTTATTGTCCAAACAACAAATTATTTGGGCATAATATCAACGGGTTCTTCTCTAGGTTGCGCAGTTTCTTTCACAAGAACCGTTCGTCTAAACAAAAATTCAAAATCAAGAATGCTTACCATATACCGACAACACACAACAATTATCTAAAACAAAGTTAATGAAGCCCCCTAGCAAATCAAACAATTTCTAAGTCACACTCCAAAAAATAATTAATAACAAAAGAAGTTAAGATATTTAATTAGAACAAATTTGGCCTTATTCTTTTAGTGAATCGTAGACACCTGCATTGTAACAAGAAAAAGAAAAACAAGAATATTAGGATATTATAGAGAGAAACAAATCCAAACTTAGGCGTAGAGTTTGTTCTGTGACAAGTTGAACAAATAGAGATCAAATTGAGCAACTGAACGTGACAAGTTGAACAAATAGAGATCAAATTGAGCAACTGAAGCCACATCGTCCAAAGCCACTTCACACTCCAAAAAATAATTAATAACAAAGGAAGTTAAGATATTTAATTGGAACAAACTTGGTCTTCTGCCTGCTCCATCTCTAACTCACCTAGTACCCCTCAAAATCTTAGAAGAAGAGAGAGAGAGAGAGAGAAAGGACTTTGCGAGTGCGTTTAAGGTTTCGATATAGCAAGAGTTTCATGATTTCCACGGAATAAATTAGGATCGTTCGATAATGGGAATAAATTGAAGCCGTTAGATTATGACTTGTAGGCGTGACGACGAAGATGCCCATTTGCTTTTAGTATAAATAATATCATAATTAATAATCAAATAATAATAATTATTAAATGATAATAACTTGCACATTGTGAGTTAATAAGTTATAACCGTGCATGCAATTGAATGTATTTAATAATACTTGTAAGTCGATGAAGAGAATTATGTTACATATTTTATTCAACCATTGTAGTACAATATGCAGGGTCGTGCATTTGCTCTTAGTAAATTGTAACATGCGCGTAGAAATAGAAGGTCAAGAAAAAAAATAAAAACAGAACATAAAAAATAAAAAATAAAAAATGGCAGAGTCACGTTTAATTAACAGAGGTGACCAAATATAAAGGGACAACTCGAATTATTCATGAAACGGATATTGAGATGAGTTTCCGTAATCTTTCATCTCATTTGTCCATATACTAAAAAGAACGCATCCATGAGTGGATGTCTAGTTGGCTGTGACTGTATAAGTACATATGAATGACTCATGAGAAGTGACATTTAGCTGTACATGGGGAGCAGGACCACATAATAGCTCAAGTGGTAAACGCAGGACAGCGACAGGCCCAACCACCACATCTTTCACACCTGAATTGCCCAACATTATTTGTAGTGAAAGACCTGAATTAAAAGAAAGAAAAACGTTCCAAACTCCTCGTGATTTAAATTAAACCGGAACTTTTACCTAAACTTCATGTGTATGTCAATCATCAAGATGGCAGTAGAAGCATCTCATCATAAATCACAAAATCCTCACCACGATGACATTATGATGATACCAATAATACGAGATGTCACATTGTGATTTTCACTCATACAATATGATTAATTACATGAAGACTCACATGATGTTTCTTAATCTTTGTGATGAATAATCGTTATCTTCAGAATATACAATCATCATTTTCAGTCGCGTTTCAGGGTATCATATAAAAGTGGTACCAAAGTGTGCATAAGTGATCGCTGCTTTTGTTAGGGATTTTGCTTCTGGGTGGCCGCACCCACAAAAAGAAAATGCTAGTTGAACTAACTGGACAGCATTAAAATCAATAATTATTGGCAGAGGATTAAAGTGAGTTTTAGTGAAAAATCAGGATTCTTATTCTTTATATCATTCGTCACATAGATCCTAGCTTTAGGATTCAAGTATATCACCTTGTTGAATTACTTCTTATCATGTATTTTGTTACTTTCAGCACTTTCCCACATCTACATCAAGTTTTTCTATTCTTTTACGCTCATGATGTTGTCGTCTTCTGTTTGGCCCGACGCAACTCCACGGTACATGAGACCGGAGGTATAAAATGGAACTCCGATTGGCTGGAGTGGAAAGAAACGTTGAAAGGCACTATCTGCTCCTTCTTAGTCCAACTTGTTCCAAGAATCAACTTTTCCAGGGGTTTGACACTTAAAAATTAAAATTATGTCACTTTAATTTGGATTAACTTTTAAAAATTTAAAGTTTATTAAATTTTACAATTATAATCGGAACTTCAAAAAAAAAAATTAATTTTTAATTTTTTGTAAAAATAATCTATCATCAGACCTTCTGTTAACATGTATTTTCTATGTGAATAACACATAGAATATAAGTTCCTCATAAAAATTATTAATTAAGAATAAAAAATAAAATTCTTACTTTACTCTACAGAGCACCTCTGATGTTTCTATCCCTTTGTCATTGCTTGTCCCTTTATATCCCCTACTTTGGTCTCTATCGAGTTATAGCTTGGTGTAATTGTTTATTTCGAAGTATTACTGTTAGTTTTTGTTTCTGTCTATAAAGACACATTAAGTGAGAGAAAATGAAAAGATCTTTTGGTTCATCATTGACATTGAGGCATCTCAATGCTGGAGAGGGTTGGCGACCAACATCAATGAGGTGGCTTAGTAGTAACTCAAGCAATATCAACAAGTACTATTGCACTGTTGAAGGTGATGGAGATGGTGTGAGCAAAAGGAACTTTCACATTTTCCTTGTATAATGGTTCCTATGTTAGATAGAGAAGCATATCTTCTCCTTGTGCTTCATGTGTTCCTTAATTCTCTTGACTTTTGTTTAAGTAATATGACAAAATATTTTAGGCGGAAGTGGAAGCACTTGTGATCCAAGAACCAAAGTTAGCGATTGTGATTAACCAAGTGAAAAAGCTAAAGGTGTATGTGCTAGTACTGGATTAGAAAAGGCCCTCCCCTTTAGTGAGCTGGTGGATTCAACTCCACTATAGTTTTTGATACATGAGTCCTCTTGACATTCTAATAGGTTTTGATTACTTTTCAACTTACGTGAGAGTGTTTGTGGAGCAATGCATAAATAATATGAAGAGTTGGGGTTAATTTTTATTTTTTTACTTTTTACTTAATAACTCTTATTTGGAATTTATCTTCCACATGTCATTCAATGAAAAATGTATTAGCCATGTCAGTATCATTAGTAGAGGGTCTAAAGGCCAACTCGTTTTACAAAAATTAAAAGTTTGAACATTTTATTTATACATTTTAGAGTTCAAGCTATAATTATAAAATTCAGTAAATTTTATTATTTTTTAGTAATTAACCTTTTTAATTTTAACATTCGAGTTGTCATGATTGTTTGGATCAGAACTTTGGATTAGTCCCCAAACTCGAGATTGAACCAGATTCCAAATGTAATCTAAAAACTGATTAACTTGAATATAATATACTAATTTTGGATTTGACTAAATCAAGCTAATTTTGTCATTACTACTTCTATATACTTCCATATCTAACTACTACTAAGTTATTAAGAAGTATAATAGGATTATACCTAGTTATTAAGAAGTATAATATGATTAGACTCACCTAAAAGTTTACTAGGGGCTATATACACTTACATACTTTATAATATTCATTTTTTAAAAATTTTTTAAAATAAATAAAGGTTTAAATTTGAAGAGTGGCTCATACAGGCTTAGTGCAACATAAGTTCAAAGAATTCAATTTTATTTGTTTCGTATATAAGAAGGTCTAAGACACTGAGTAGATAAAATCCAGTTCAAATATAAAGATAAGATCTTATTTAAACTGATCCAATTTTATAATAAACTTGTACTACAAAAAAAAAACTTTATGAAGCATATATATATATAGAAAGCAAAATATGAAAACTCACTTAATCATAAAAAAAATTTCTCACGTATTTACACACTTTATTAACTTAACCGTTGGAGTATATAAATTGAGAAATTTTTTTGACATTATGTAGACCTACTAACTTAAAAATAATCTAATAAAATCATCCTAATTCATGTCTATATAATTTGATGTTGTTTTTAGGAAACACATAAATTTCAATCATTACTACTTGAGTAAATCTTCACTATCTTTCAGTATTTATATTGGGAGAAGAAATAATTGATATCTAAAGAAGCATTTTGTTTATTGGTCACACTAAATTGTCCACTTTAGTGACTAGCCAATAGAGCCACATCATAATGATCAATATGTCACAATGAAGATGTTAAAACAATAAGTCAATTTGCTAATGCAATGGAGATAATAAACACTCTCCCCACATCTTGGACTAGAAGAACTCTCATTAACACATTTAGAACACTATATAAGAGGAGCTAATTTGATGATTGGTGGCCTTTGACCTTTAGTATTCTAGTGGAGCAACTATTAAATAAGTTTAAAATTTCAACTCTTGATACTTATGATGACATACATGATTTTATTGATTAAAACAACATATATAGAAAGTTTATGAACTTATATGGCGTGTCAGACATAATTTCCTTTTCCTCCTCACTAACAAGAATAACCCAATCACAATTCTGTATGTATAACCTTATCCATAACTGGGGAGCAAATAATGAGACATATGTTACATAAAGGGTAATCCGTATGATCATGAGAGGAGATTATAAAGAACTTTAAGTCACAAATAAGAAGGCCGTAAAGAGAGAAAGTCATAAGGAACAAACTAAGTTAGACAAGTTTGAGAAGAGGATAAGAGTGTCTAAAATTACTTTTAAGAAGACTAGTAATAGATCTTTAATCACCCTCACCAGAATGTCATAGCAGTGTCATTTTCCATAGTCAACTTTTTAGTTAAAAGAATCTTGATAGATATAAGAGAATAGTGATATTATATTTTATGACATCTTTAAGGAAATGACATCTCTATAGACAAACTAAAAACCATACTCTTATTACGTTTTAAAGGAGATTATATTTACAATATGGGAAAAATACTTGCCTATGATATTAGGAATATGTCTAAAGTAGGTTATAAGTATGACATAATTTTATATGATCATGGACCCTCTATTTACAATTTTATAATCATCAACGCCTAGGATCTAAAGTAGGTCATAAATATGACATAATTTTATGTGATTGTGGACTTTTAACTTACAAATTTATAATTATGAATCCTTCTCTATGTATATCACAAGCAATATTTTCACCCCACTAGTTTTAAACAAAATTTCCACCCCAAATGGAGTAAATATGGGATTTGTTTATCTATAATCACTAATAATGGAACTCAATTTAAAAATAGGACTTTTAGAGAATTTTATAATGATTAAGAAATAAAGAATTGTTTTGTTTTATTATCTTATAGATAGACTATATAACTTAGTAGAAGTTAGAAATAGAAGAACTGAAGTTGAAGATGCCAAAGGCACTTGGGTTGATGAGCTACACAATATAGTATGGATGTATCGAACAACTCTAAGAACACTCACAAGTGAAAACATCCTTTAATCATGTCTTTAAAGTAGAAACCTTGATACAATAAAGTTAAAATTACCAAAATTTTAAGGGTACAAACGTATAATCCACTTGAAAAATAAAAGCAACTACACTTAGAATAGGATACCATTAAAGAGGGTAGACAATTGATAAACATAATAAATGAGATGTATAAACAAAAGATCAGGTGATAAACTCATAAAGGATAAATTATCAAAACCTTAGGAATGGTGACTTAGTTTTGTGTCAGTTTGAGTTCTTTAGAAGGTAAAACTCACAAGGAAAGCTAGCACCAAATTAATCAAGTTCATATTGCGATGCCCTCATACCCCCTGGGAGGATATTGCAAGCATCACGCAAAACAGAACATAACAAACCGAATGCGAAACATTTCGTGGAAGCATAATATTTAAAAATAAACATTCTAAAGCATGCGGAACACTTTATACATGCATTTCCAAAATCTCATTAAACATACATTACATATCATAATTTCAGAAAATCATCCTGAATTAAGGTTATTACAACCCTTCAAACAAAAATTCAGGAATCATATACATCAGATACAGGTCCAAAAATAAACTCAAAATACATTTTAAGCAAAACAAAACTTAGACTCCTTTGGTCATTGCGGTTGACTTGTCCCAGTCTCTACGTCATTCTCTCTGAACCTACACGGGGCAAATCTACGGTGCTAAGCATGTAGCTTAGTGAGTAATAACTAAACTATGTTTAACCACAATTGCTATTGAAACATGTTAAACAAAAGCATCTCAACATACGTAATTTCAGAACAGAATATCATTTATGAATGAAAACCCTTTGCATTCCAAAGTCAGTCATATTCAACAACAAAACAGAACATACAGAAATACGGAACTGATTTTCAAAATAGGGTGTTAACCTATCAGATCAAAATATTGTTTGTTGTTATCAAAGCATATCAGTGATCAAAGTGCAAAACGAGTTAAACTGTAAATCTATGAACAAAAGCGGGTAACGGGATTTATAAAGAAGACACTGAAGTGCCATTATCAGAAGCCACAGAAGTGCCATTAACAGAAGACACCGAAGTGCCATTATCAAAAGACACCGAAGTGACAATAATAAAAGACACCGAAGTGCCATTAATAGAAGACAACGAGTGCCATTAACAGAAGACACCGAAGTGCCACGGAAGCAACTACAGACCCTTCTAAGCATGCCTATTTACTCACGACTAGGACTTGACAGTTACAAAACCAAATAGGTTCAATTTATGTGCATAATAATTAGTCAATCATAATTGCATGCTTTAAAACATTTCAGATATTCATTGTCCTGAGGCTTAGAACACAATCAACATAAAACACAATTCAATTCAATACTAAACAAAACAAGATAAAAATGTGAGCGTCCTAAAGATTACTGACAGCTTTGCAAATCATTTAATGGAGCAAAATCAATAGTAAACAAAACAGTTAAAGCAAAACCATCAAAATTTTCTTACTGAATTACTTACATATACTCAAAGATCACTTACATACATTTACTTACAATTAAATTCGTCTAAATTACTTACAAAATTTATTGTCTAAATTACTTACAAAAGCTCTCTTATTGCTTATTTCCTCGAAGTCCCGGCAATATCTGAAGTAGGTTGCTCGATGCGTTCCTCTATAGCATTCAATACAAACATATATCACTATTTTGCATGATTATGAAATCATTTATGCAGATTCGTGTATACTAGATATGTATAATGCATGTTCGTGTCAAATAGTGATCGTGTCAAATAGTGTCAGTATAGGGAAAACCTCAAATGCATGATCGTGCTTATACACGATGGTGCGTTTTCTCCTCCATCACAAAAGTCACCGTCGTGCTTATGCATGACAGTACATTTCCTCCTTCAACACAAAGCACGACAGTGCATTTCCTCCTTCAACATAAGCACGACGATGCTTTTTCTTTCTTCTTCTTCACCGAATCTAACTTCTTCTTTTTCTTCCATTTTTCTCATTTTTCTAGCAAAACACAACCTTAATTCATCTATTCCACATTTCTAACTCCAAATACAAACTCTACACAAATCAAATCCACTTTACACTTCAAAATCACAAATTTGAAACTCCAACTCTTCTTCCTCTCTCTACTGTGTATTTCCATTCTTTCATTTGATACTTTTCTTCTTATTTAAACCCATTCTGAGCACCACTGAAGCTACCTATCTTTCACACCCCATGCATAAATTTCATTTTCAACCAACATCATCAAACTCATTTGATTAATTTCTATGAACACTCAAATACCCACGCATATCCAGTGAGAAACAGAGCATATATTTGCTGTGTTTCATGAAGACACCACTTACATCGAAACTAATTAACTTATATAACCCATGCATGTGATCATGTACAAAACATTCAAACATCACCAAATGTTATTCATGAAAAACTCACTTGATTCCGAAAAATTCCAGCTTAATAAATTCCAGATTTTTTCTAATCCTCTCAAGCAAACAAACAACAACGCAAGCTTATAATCATCTTCGGCTAGTGCTCCAGTAGTTCAGAGTTAGAAGCCAAAATCACAAACATGCATAACAAGTAGTTACGATGATGGATGAAAAAAACAAGGAAAGGTGCCTAGTGTTGCATGCTTTCGATGAAGACGAAAACCCAAATGAAGAGTAAATCCAGCTGTAACATTTTCGTTCTTATACACGTGACTACGTCTATGAACAACCTCTCTCTACGTGTCACTGTGTATGAAAGCCATTTGTCAACATCGAAGAATGCCACATGTCTCAATGCCATTTTTCTAGTTCTAATATTTTTCCTTGTACAAAAATACTGCAATTCAGAGATTCCTAAAATTTCCAAAAATTCTGAAATAATACAAATAGTCTCCAAATATATTTTTCATAATTTATTCGCATTTTATAAATCCATTTTACCCGGAATATATGTAAATGAAAAAGTTTATAATTTATTTGTATGTGTCGAAAATACATATGCACTTATCAGCGAAAACTCAATTACGCAAAGCATAAAGTGTACCGAATTTTCTCAATTTTCTAACCCTTAACTTAGGGTGTTACACATATCATATAGACAAACAATTAAAACTAGAGAGTTAAAAACTTGAGAGGAAGAATGGTCTCTAAGTACCACATCTCCATAGTGGAACATATTTAAGGAAATATTTCTGTTAGAAAAGACATTTAGAATGTACTTTGTATATTATTTCTTTGTGCTATTTTTTAAAAATAAATAAAAGCACATATTTGGGTCTAAAAAACTATTTGCTTAAAAAAATAAACTTAAGAAATCTTCAGTTATAAGAGAAGTCTCTTAACTTCTTGACATAAGACAAAAGTTTGTAGGTTAAAAATATTAGGTCCAAAATAGGTCTCTTACCTTTCTAACAAAAAACCAAAACAAAAGACTTACAAGTAAAAAATTTCTTAGGTCCAGAGGAAGTCTCTTAATTTCCTAGACAAGAGAAGAATTTATAAGTTAAAAAATAAAGGTCTAACGGAAGTCTTTTAACTCTTTGGTAAAAATTAAAACCTAAAAGTCAAAATACCATAGGTATAAGAGGTCTCTAAACTTTTTAACAAAAAGTAAAAACCTCTAGGTTAAAAAAATATCATGTTTAAGAAAAGTCTACTAGCTTTCTAGAAAAAAAAATTCATACAAATTAAAGAACCTTAGGTCTATGAGAAGTCTTTCAACTCTTAACAAAAGAATAAACATTTGTAAGTCAAAATATCTCAATTCCAAAAGAAGCCTTTCAATTCCCTAGTAAACAAATAAAAATTTGCAAGCTAAAAAACCTCAAGTCTAGGAAAAGACTTTCAGCTCGCTCGTATAAGATAAAAACTTACAAATCAAAAACCTTAAATAAAAGATAAGTCTTTTAACTTCATGAAACAAGGTAAAAACTTGGAGGCTAAAACTCCCCAACTTGTAAAAGAAGTCAAATTTTTAGTTAAAATGAAATAAATCCCATATTAAAAAAAT
>JANIHZ010000008.1:20744447-20755012 GCA_027478365.1 Erythroxylum rufum
ATTAAATATATAGAATTTGGCCATTAATTAGGCCACATTCTTGTATTCTCCCACTTAGCCCGAGACTTTAAACTTTAGTTTAATATCCTAAACATTAGGCGCACATAAATAAATCTCTTAATATCTTTATAATTTACCTCAACATAATAAACCACATAATGCAGGTCATAGTGTTCATACCTATTCTTAAGGGGGTAATGATGATCAATAAGATGGAAATA
The DNA here is from genome assembly GCA_027478365.1 of Erythroxylum rufum. Classification (NCBI taxonomy): domain Eukaryota; kingdom Viridiplantae; phylum Streptophyta; class Magnoliopsida; order Malpighiales; family Erythroxylaceae; genus Erythroxylum; species Erythroxylum rufum. The sequence goes on from JANIHZ010000008.1 coordinate 20,744,669, forward strand.
AGTTACATGAGACTAAACAATGAGAGATGAATATAACATAATACTTTGCTAAATTAAGTGGTCTACGACAAGAGTTAGACTATTATCGAGATTTCCAACCTGCATAATAATCTATGGGTTATAGATTTTACAGCATTAGATCATATGACAGGCTCTTACAATAATTTTTTTTACTTCTACTCCATGTTTAGGCAAAGATAAAGTCAATATTGCGGATGTTTTCTTATCTCTTATATATGGAGGTAGGCCAAAGATCATGAACAAAGAAGAAATTTCTAGAAGATACATTAATACTCTCTTAATCAAGCTAAGGTCCATATTCAATCAACTTTATTTGGAAACGATATATAGATTGTTGTTTGCTGAAGAAGAAGACGCACGAAGCATAAGCTGAGGCAGACAACAAGCACACAAATAATCAGATTTAGGGGACCACACAAAACATAAAAGGCAGACAATAGTCGAGCTACCACGATGAAATGTCGACCTCCAGATATAGACACCCGATAAGCGTGTGAGTTGAGTTGCTTGGTGTGTGTGACAACAATAACAAATAATTACACATAGGGGAGAAGAGGGAAGAAACGCGAGATGAGGAATTGTATAAGAAGAAGATGGCAGATTAGGGATTAGAGATTGGAGGATGTTTATCCAAAAACGTTACGTCAGACGTTATGTTTCATATGTCTAAAAACGGAGCATGTGAGGGAGGAGTTTGGTTCGAAACACATCATTTCCTCCTTACGCTGAGACATTGCGTTTCATCCGTCCAAAAATGTTGCGTTTGATGGTTCGAAACATAATGTGTCCTCCTTACGCAGAGACGTTGCAATTCATATGGATGTGGGGCCCACATCTATAACCATGTCAGCATCTGGCATCCATAGAATATATAAAAAAATCCACGTCATATTTGAACAGGCCATGTTAGTAGATAATTGATGGTGCCTTAACGCTATCACTAGTCAGGGTTCAATTTGAACGTTTTCTAAACATTAAGGTTTAGTTTGAACATTTGATAAACGTTAGGGTTCAATTTGAATGTTGTGAAATATTAAGGGTTATTTTGTACATCCATAAAAACGTTAGGAGCTAATTAGCCTTTTTGGCCTTACTTAAATTGAATCCTTGTTTACTTATAGTAATTTATAAAGGAAATTGCACGGCTCACCATGACTCCTTCAACTTATTTTTATGTACATCACTTTTTTTAATTTAACTTTTTTTAATCCTATATAAAGAAATTCAAAATGATCATATAATTTTGAAGTTTAAACAAAATGTTAGTAGAATTTATTGGACAGGAATTTCTCAAAAAAAGAAAAAAGTGAAGAATATATTGGAGAGTTGTAACTAAAATTATTAAAAACTAATTGAAACCATAAAGAAAACAATTAAATATATATAAAAAACGTAACCTGTGTCGATGTAATTAAGTTTTAATACTTTCACATTAAGAATAATTTAATTGTTTTCTTTATATAGGATTAAAAAAATAATTAAAAAAACTGGTTCAATGTTTCACTTCACCATCTTCTTCAGCTGCGTTGGAAGAGCATTTTGTAATAATTATTAAACTGCTTATTTCGATCAAACTAATCATTTAAAGTTTACAAGTTAAAATTAGGCGTGGTAGACGAAAGACCAAGGTAAGTTTGATTTTGAATAACAAAAAGGGTTTATAAGTAGGACCCTTATTAATTATTATCCAAGGCACTTACGTCTAAATTTCAGTAGCCCCTTGATTATCGTAACGAAAATATTTGAAAATGAAACCAGGTCAACAGGTGTCCTGGTCCCAGGGCCTAAACGTCCGGCGTTGACCAAGGTGGTGACACATGGCAAACACACATGGAATTTAGGAATGATACCTGTGAAACCGTGATGCATAAATTTGGCCTGAGAAGCCAGTAATTGCATAGCCAACAGTTCAACAATCAATTATACTTGTATTACTACGAAGAGACTCAATTATTCGAGATGAACCAATCCCAGAACACTAGTTTCCAGGCTGGTCAGGCCAAGGGCCAAGCTGAGGTGAGCTTTTTTAATTCACATTGTTCTCAGAATTTGACGTGAACTGATGTCCTTTTAACATTTTTCTTTAATAGGAAAAGGGCAGCCAAATGATGGACAAGGCCAAGGACATGGCTCACTCTGCCATGGAGTCAACCCAACAGGTACATGACGCTCTTTACGCCTACAGCAGGAAACATCAAAGCATATTAACTGTTGTTTTTGTGGAAATTTTGCAGGCTGGCCAGCAACTTCAGGAAAAGGCACAAGGTGCTGCTGACGCAGTCAAGAATGCAGTGAGCGGCAACAAATGAGAGAGAGAAACCATATTTCTCCTCAATCTTGTTTTAGATTCTTCCATCTATCGTGTTCTAGCTTCGCATAAATCTTCATGTCCCACTTTTTTTTTTTTTTTTTGTTTCGATCAAGGAACATTTTCCCCGAGTTATTTCAAATGCAGTAAATAAGCAAATATGATTTTCTCTTCTATGCTTCATTCATATGCTTCGTCCCTGTTAATTCAGTACCGGGCCAACTTTCTTGTGGAATTCCTAACATTTCACGGTATATTATCTTGGACATCGAATATTACAACAACTTTTGACATAATCAATAATTTCATTATGCAAATGCTAATGCAAGCATCCGCTAGTATCCAATTATCTTCTATAGATATGTTACGAATTAGTCCGTCTCCTCACAAGCTCCCTTTCGCTGCGGGCTTATCACGTCTCAAAGCCTTTTCCTTTGTCCCACTCAATGCATAGTTCAAAAGACCAATATTGGTGATGGTCATAATATAATTTTACTCTCCTAAAGTTATTCCGCATGCAATTTATTTAAATGGACCAGAATATATAATATGTTCGTAAAAGGCTGCATCAAACAAATTAGCATTGGTTTTGATCTTCAAATAAGTAAAAACAAAGTACATGTTACATTAAACAAATGACTTAATTGTTATTTCTTGTTAGTATATGTATATGAATGATTATGTGAATTTTAACAAGGGTTATCTTTTACAAAAATATTATTGTTGGACCATTAAAATTATAGAATATATTAAAATTTGAACTAATTTTATGATACATAAAAAGGAGCATGTTCCATTATAATTCTCTTTAGTTTTAGTTTATTTATAAAAAATGTTGTGAACAAAAATTAAAAAGTTTACATATAGTATTAGTTACAAAACAAAGAAAATGCTGATTTAAAAATTAACATGTATCACCGTTTGATTTGTTGGTGATTATACGGATATAGCTTCTGCATGAATGAAAGGTTGTATTTATAATTCGAGCTAGACATTATATATTAAAAATAATAAAAAAGGAAAGTGGTCTCGTTTGTTTCTAAGCCAAACGTTTTAGCATAAAAGTACCACTTCCATGATTGAAACTTTCAATTTGTCCTTCCGTGTATGCCATTATTTGCATTGATTATTTTACATGTTAAATTTCATGGATTAAACATGTGAATTTTATAATAAAGTGAACACATTTGAAGTATAAGAATCGTGAAATCTTATTCGGGTTGTTTTGGATTATAAATTGCATTCTTTTAGACATTAAAATTATTGATATAAATAATTAATTTTTCTAATCATGCAACTATTTTAATTAGCAATTGATTAGTAATAGATCGTGCTACATGATAATTGTATAATTTATTTAGTTTTATAGTTATATAATGAATAATTTATCAGTCGTTAAATTGACAAAATTAAAAAGTTTCATAATTATTAAATTTTAAAAAATTAGTTACTTATGATTTAAAAGGGATAATCATATATTTAAGAGTTAATTATAAAAAATCTTAAACTTTACTTAATTTTACAATATTAATTCAAATTTTAAAAAATGACACTAAAATTTTCAAACTTTCAATTTGTTGTGAAAATAATCTGACGTTAAGTTCTCCGTTAATGTTGCTGACATGACATTCCAAGTCAAATTAACGGTTTTGTCAAATTTTCAATTTTTTCACATAATTATTTTATAATTTAATAAATTTGGAAAAAGAAAATCCCTAATAACTCTTTATACATCTAGTCTCCGGCCTTCTCAGCTCCGCTAGTTTTTTTATGTAGCTCCAGCATTCCTTCAGCTTGCTTGCTCCATCTTGGATTTCCGTCTGTGTAAGGATTAGTTTCACCTTGTTATTGTCTGCTTCTTCCTTGCTGTCTTCATTGTCTAGGCAGGGATTATGTTAACTTCGCTACAGAAAATCTGCATTTAGCTAAAGATGCCCATTTGATTACTATAATAATGGGAACTCTATACTAAAAAAGACATACATGATGCAAATTGTTTTAGATGCCTTATGTGATGGGAGCAGCTTTATTTGTTTACAATGTGGAGGTCTTGTCAGTAACCTTCGTAAAGATGAGCATTATGCACATATTGGTGTAGAAAAATCTGAAGTCCAGCAATATACCCACTTGCATTTTCAGAAGTTTCCCACTCTTTTTCAATGATCCTAATTCTGTGGTAACTTTCTTGATTCATAGATGTTTCTTAGTAGATATGTCACTTTTTCAATGATCCTAATTCTGTGGCAACTTTCTTGGTTCATAGATGTTTCTTAGTAGATATATGTCACTTTTTCAATGATCCTAATTCTGTGGTAACTTTCTTGATTCATAGATGTTTCTTAGTAGATATATGTCAAATATAACACAACTAATAAACTATCAAATCCTTGATTTTATGACTTCATTGGACCTTAAGGTAGTTAGAAAGTGAGAGGTGATAGTAAAATCATGCACTCTTGTAATACCAAGTATCCAATGTTTGCCTTGTTGTAATCATTTCATTCCATCATCTAATAGTTTAGCTAAAACCGCAATGTAGATTTTATGTGAAATATTCCATTCCTCCCTAAGAAATCTGGCTCTAACTTTCATATTTGTGTTGATTTTATGGTACCAAATGGCTTTGACACAGAGGGTATTACATTCAAATTTTGACATGGAAAACTACGCAAGTTTTTAACATTCCTATTCTGCAACAAGAAAAAGGAAATTGAGTAACTGATATCAAAGAAGGAAATTGATAAATGTGTATTGATGATTGAGTTAGGCAAGATTTGATTACCTTTTTCTTCTGAGTTTCAATCTGGTTATTTAATATTTGATTCTGTTAATCGTTAAACATAGGTCACAAGTCAAAATATAGTTTTTTTTTAACTGATAGATAGTGCATTACAACATTACGGCGTTCTAAATGATTGGCTTACCATGTTAAGTTTTTTTTTTAAAAAAAAATAGAAATATTAAGTTCCTTATTAAGACGAGTACTATATTAAAAACTTAGATATCTGGCTTGCTTCTATTCAATCAGGAAAGTTCTTGTAAAATTGACTGAATCGTGCTTAAAACTGATTATCAATAATTGGAGGTCTAAAACTAGTTATAAGATCAAAAAAAAAAAAAAAAAGGAAAGCCACTAAACTATGAATCACGTGGAGAAGCCAAAAAAACTTGTGTTCACGAATGACCTTTTTTATTTGTAGGTGAAAATGGATTGTTTCCGTGAAAATGGAATCAAGTTGTATAATTTCTACTCAGAGGTGAATCTGTAAACAAGTGTAAAAAATCAGTCATCAGAATCTAATGTCGCAAGGCTGGTTTTTTATTTTTTACTTTTTATTGTCTTGTTTTCTATACAAGTAGGATATTCATGCTATTTTGCATCTAGAAGTTCTGGTCATAGATATAATTAATTAGGCATTGAGATAAAGTAGATAGAAAATTGTCAGAACAGTGAGTTATTTAACATCTCAAGGATAGAAACACTAGCACATAGGACGAAGTATCAACTTATATTACAGGGATATGATGAATACCATGGATGACCTTTAAGATGTAATTTTACATCTAATTATTCATACTCTAAGGAAGTCGATATGCCTAGGTGGAAACTCACTTTAGACAACCCATAAGACCTATAGGAACTAACTCCAAACAATTTTATGGAGTAGATAATCCGCTCGTCTCGAACTTCTTAAAATATGGAGTATTATAGTTTATTCAATTCCTTATCTCATGACTAAAGGCACTGAATCTATACTATATAGATTTTGGACTTCACCACTTTTTATATTGCTGACAGCTGGATTTCTTTTTATGTGTAGCCAGTGAAAATTATGGATCCCATTTGGTTTCAACATTTTTTAATGGATACAAGAGGGTATATTTATATGCCATAAATGTGGTCTTTCTCACAAGTGCTTTTGCTCAAATATCAAACAATCAAACTAATGGAAAAATAAAAATAAAAAAAAAGAAACATAAAAGTAGTTCCAAAATATACCTAGTATTCTAGGTTAATTTGTAACAAAGCTTGTAACTTTTAGGTTTGATAGGTTTGTAGCAAACAAGATAAGTTTGAATTCGCCTTTGAATTCTTTAATTAGAGCTAGGCAAGGAAGAAATGTTAAAATATAGCAAATAGCTTTGATGGTTTTATAACAAATCTTTTAGCTTTACTCTATCATGACGAAGGAGCTGGGTGTAGAATAGTGTTGACAGGGAGGAGATGGAGAATAGATAGAGGAAGAGTCAAGTAGGATTTTCCTTTTTCAAAATTTATTAAATTATTTAAATAATTACGTAGAAAAAATCAAACATGTAGCAGCTATGTGGCAAAATTATTAGTCTGACGTCGTACGCAACATCAGCTACTTTAATAGAGAATTTAATGTCAAGCTATTTCACAACAAATTAAAAATTCAAGCATTTACGCTACTTTTTAAAGTTTAGGTTATTGAGAAAAGTTTGACATTTTTCTTACAATTAACCCTTTTATTTAATAGGTAGGGTAAAATTTATTGATAATAAAATATTTGAGAATAGCCTAAAGGTTGATTAGTTTATTTTATATTGATGAATATGATGGTAATTAATTGGTATACTTTGGTACATCTATTTAGTGTATCCAAAGATAACAAACATATCTAATTATAGTATATATAATTATCAATTATGTGAATAAAATACTAAGCTTCAATTTATGTTTTTTATGTATTGTTGTTTCACCTAAATAAGAACTATAAAATATGTGTATTGTTAATATAATTGTTATTTGACTATGTTTATGTGCTTAAATTATGACTCAAAGCATTCATGTATGAGTACTTAATATATTTTGCAACATCTAATTATATTACTGTTCACTTGCAAACTTTGTCTATTGTGAAGTTCAATAGCAATAACTTTAATAAATAGTGTGAATAAGTTCAGTTCAACTTAGGAATTTAAGTCTTGACTTGACACTCCAAACTAATAAGTCTGTTGCTCTTGCTAACATTAGCAAAGCTAAAGAAAAGTTTTTCGTTTTTATATGAATGGATATACTAAGTTTAATGTTTATATGAATGAATGTTCTCAATGCTAAAGTGTCAAGGAATACCTTGAGTTTGTTAAAAATAATTTTTAGTCTGATTATATTGATAAGTCATTTGTTGGAACTTTAATGGGTATATTGATTACCATAAAGTTTAATGGTTCTCATACTATGCATGAGATGTTATTGAAATGACATATACAATGACAAGATTAAAATATATGGGAATGAAAGTAAGTGAAAGTCTCCTTGTGAAGTTTATTATTAATTCCTTGCCTCTTGAATATAATCTATTCCAATTGAGTTACATTATTATAATGGAAAAATAAAGTGCGAATGAGTTACAAAGTATACTTATATAAGAGGAAAAGAAAGGCTTAATGAATAAGAAGTTCACTCAGTTAATCAATGAGCTAGAAAGAGGACAGGATAGGATAAAAGAAAGAAAAAGCATATGCCACATAAGTTTAATATGTCATTAGCTTTAATCTATAAGAATGAATCAAGAACACATTGATGTCATTTATATAAGAAGACTGGAAACTATTAGAAAGATTGCTTGAGATATTAAGAATGGTTTGACAAGAAAGTTAAGTATAATGCTTTATTATGTTTTCGAATCAAATTTAGTAAAAGTTTCTTACAATACTTAGTGGCCTAACTCTAAATGTATCACTCATATTACTAATATGTTGTAGGGATTCCTTATGACCCAAATCATATATCCAAGTGAAAATTTTGTCCCAATGAGAAACTGAGTCAAAGCTTTAGTTAAAGCTATTAGAACTTAACAATTGATTTTAGACATTAGACATTATTTAAGCCTTTTTAAACTTTTTATGCACCTCTAATTTTTTAAAAAAAAACTTAGTTTCTTTGTGAAAACCTGATATTATTAGACATTTTTCAAATTAAAACTTTCTTTATGATTCATTGTACAAATTAAAACTCAATATTCTTTTTATTGAAACTTTGTTGACCTTGCATCATAATGTTTGTACTAAAGAAGGTTTGTAAATGACACTTTAGCTTACTTAAGGCATAAATGTTGGGTCACATATCCAAAGAAAGAATTTTCACGACCCAAATGACCATGTTATCGCACATAAAACTCTAAAAGCTCTTAGATTACATGTAAGCCTCACAACTAGTGATAAAAATAAAAGCAAAATCTAAAAAAAAGTGATAACATGAGCATGTGTAAATACAAACACAATGAAGTATAGTAATATTAGCATGCATCAAAAGAAATTTTTTTAACATACTAAATCATATCACTACGAACATTAGAGTATAAGTACAAGTGAAAAACCAGTGAAAAAGCATACGTAGAAGTAGATATATTACAGTCCACACTCCTTGGAGTCACTTCTGTGAAGATGGTGGCAACTAACCTAAAAAATAGAGTTTAGGGGAGTTAAAACCTCACTAAGTAAGTCTATATTGCCTTACAAAACATAATGACATGCTTACACAATATACAGTTTATATTAGTATAAACACACATATATGATGCATGATAAATTATAAAATACACAATAAATCATAGAGAAGGAATATTTGTAAGACCCAAGCCTCCAAGGATACATCCTCACAATACTATACCTTAAATAGTTGCAGGGAGCTAAGCATTACCAATAGCCCAACCATACACATATACTTATATAGTTGTAAGGCTTTCTTAGTCTAAAGAGGCTACGGGAGCTAAACAACACCAACAAACTGGCTCTTAATACATCCAAAGTCATAATCATATCAATAATATATATGTTAGATAAGGACTCGACTGGGAGCTAAACATCAATGTAGATTGGTCTATATCATATCTTAATGTCATATCACAATCATCTCTCATAATCAAACCAATGTGTACCTAGTTCTGATGCATTTCCATCAAATAGCATGTCCTATAGATCTTTTGTCCTCTATAATCATAATTAAACACATCCACACATAAACTAAATATCGATTATGCATTTTCTTAAACAAGCACTCAGTTATATGAGAACTATCATTAATGCATGCAGTATGCTATAGGTGCCTAAACTCGATCCATATACTTAGATATTGCAGTATTATTCACATAGGCATCATGATAACGACTACTTAAGTTACATATGTAAATGTATATACTTGTAGGTATATCTATACACTACAAGAAATTGTATTTTTAGTGAAGGTAAAAGTTGTCACTAAAAGCAGTAATATTTGTCACTATTATTAATAGTATCTAATATTTGAAGTCGTCACCTCTCGTTACAAATACCTCTGTCATTAATAAAATTGTGACTAATTTAAACAATGGTCATAATTATGCAAAACTTTTATGACACTAATACTAACACTATAACTTGTTAAATGTGTAACAAAACTATATGGTCACAATAACTTTAAATATTTATGACAAGTTTATCGTCACAAATAATATAAAATAGTGACAAGTTAAGTCGTTAGACTACTTCATTTTATTGTGACAAAATTGCCGATACCAAAACCTATCAAATGTGTGACAACACTATATGGTCACAGCAACTGTATTTATTTATGACAAGGTTTTCGACACAAATAATATGAAATAGTGACAAATAAAGTTGTAACAATACTTCATTATATTGTGATAAAAGTGCCGAAACTAAAACATATGGAATGTGTGACAACACTTTATGGTCACATCAACTTCTTATATTTATGACAAGTTTGTTGACACAGATAATATAAAGTAGTTACGAATAAAGTCGTAACATGACTTCATTTTATTGTTACAACATTATCGTCACTAAAATAATTATAAATACTAACAAAGTATTTGTACTAAGAATTTTTTTATCAGTGTCCATTTCTTCTTGGTCGCTAATATTTTAATAAAATAGTGTCAACATCCTTTCGCCACAAAAATGAAAATTGGCTCTTACAAAAAGTATTGTCACTAACTATGTTTATTATTATCACAAATGAAACTATCAATTCATCAACGGAATTACAT
>JANIHZ010000008.1:20954103-20966110 GCA_027478365.1 Erythroxylum rufum
CTTGTGGGAGACGACTTTAGAATATTCACTGTGCGAGTATTAGGACGATTCTGTACGCTTGCAGAAATAATCGATCATACATTTTCTACTAGTTTATTAACATGAAAACGAAGTTGACTTTGTTTTCATCTCAGTCATCGTATATTCTCTTCGTAATCAGTTAAAGAAGCGTCATCTCATCTTTTGTGATCATCTACTATCTTTTGGTCCTCACCGTTGAGGAAGCATCGTGTGTTGTGTTTATACGTATTATTCTTCTTTTCTGTTACTAAGAACCCTCCTTATTGTGCTATATTGTTTTGCCTAAGAACCCTCCTTATTGTGCTATATTTTTCTGCCACGTCCCAAAGTTAATGTGGGCTTTCCCTTTTTGTTTGTGTTTGGAAGATGATGAATTGTGTTTCTGTATTAGATGACGATGGGTAGATGTTTTTTCTCCTAACCTCTAGTTGTTGTTTGAGGAAACCCTCGTAACTGTTTAATGAAAGGTTTGTTAGAGATTCGAGGCACAATTTACAATAGATATTTATGTAAAATGTTTACCATATGATTCCTTTTACACCAAATCTTAAGTACTACTAAATGTAGTACTTTGAATTATCATCGACAAACTGCTCACATTGACATGAAATGCAGAAAATGTCATATGCATAAGTTCTTTACATTGACAATTCATTTGTGGGATTTGATTACCAAACGAATTTTATTTAACATAGTAATTTGATGATATACTGAATTTTCATAATTAAACTGTTAATATCAATTCATCGAGGAATGTCAACATGGCGATTGGTTTTCGATGGAAAAAATAAGTTCCAATGGGAGGAATGTGGGAGAATTCTACCTAGTGCAGAAAAAATTGATGTAGATATATCGCCATCATACACTAATCACCACTTGCCTTCTATAAACAATCTTCTTCTTCAAGGATTTTAGTATCATCTGAATTACCTCTCTTCCTTAATTATTCGTATCTTATTTGTATCATAGTAAGCTATTACATGTACGTTTGATTGTATATACTATATCTTGTGTAAAGCTTACTCTAAGCATCAAGAGAATATAGATGAAAATGGAAACAATGGTGATATCCCGATGGCCGGCACAGGATTAGCGCAATCAGTTGTTTTTGATCAATCGCCAATTTCATTTACTATGGCTAGTCAATCAAGTATGAATGTGTTTGAATTTAGCTTCGTAATACATTTTAACTTAACTAGCTACTTAAGTTCCACACTAATCATGTCTTAGGTGAAACGCATCGCACTGGTAGTTCATCTAATTTTGTGATCCTAGGGATTCATTCACTGTACCCTCTACAAGTTTATTTATAGCCAAGAAGTTTTCCGAAGAAAATGTTAATAACCGAACACCTAAGGGAATATCTTTGACGTTTTCAATTGATGCGACTTTTCTTGGGAATCCAGACATAGCAAACTCATTTACCTTTACCGACTCTTATGTCACTTGAAATCTGAAAAATAATCATTTCATTTCCTTTTCAATGGAATAAACGTGAAACTTTATTTATTTTTATGTTTGTATGAATTTTAGAAACAATTTCTCTACTAATTAGGGGTAAGGCTGCATACTATTAGACATCCCCAGGCCCCGCGTATCGGTGGGATTCATACTGAGTGTTGTTGTAGTTGTCGTTGTTGTTGTTGTTGCATATCTATAAGAATTGTTAAACTTCTAATTACAATATTTTAATACTTAGCTGCGCACATCATTATATTATATTGCTTACAATTTTCAATTTTTATGTATTATTATTTTATTGTTAATAAATATTAATGATTAACAATAATAGTCAACTTAAATTTATTAAAATTTAATCTTATTAATATGTAAAATTTTAGGTATGTTTTTCTTTTAATATCCAAAAAGAAAATTTATATAGTTTTCATGCATTAACTATATATTTAAACAAATTTAAAAAGAAAAAATAAGTCAAAATATGAAAAATCATATATAAATGTCAATTATAATTAACCTTAGGATTATTAAGCAAACTTACCATTTAAAAAATTAACAAATTAACATTATTAATACATAATTCTTTAATCTACATTTTTCACGACGATTCCAAGGTTTAGCCACCAAAAGTTTGCATTTTTGCGAAGAATTATACATTTCATTGCAAAAAGCTTGAATATTTACAGATGTTTTACGTTATCATCGCCAAAGGCTCGATCTTTGGCAACGACATGAGTAAATTGTCACAAAATTAGCCACTTTTAGTGAAAACTCTCAAAAATCATCACCAAATAATCTGCTTTTCCAACGATTTACTTTAACATCGCCAAATTTGAGACTTTTGGTAACAAAAGGCAATATCGTCACTAAAAAGTCAACATTTGGCAACGATTTACAATTCGTCACCAAAAAAAATGTAACTAATAGTCTACTATGTTGTAATGCAAGGAAGTTAACTAAATATTTTATTTACCTAATGCCTAAGATCCCTATCTTAGGTTCTGTAAGATACTTCATACCCATCTCTTATTGCAACACATTGTACAAGCCCCTCTCTAAAATTCTAGTTGCAAGATTGAAAGGTGTTATGAGAACTTTTAGAAGTCAAAAAGAGCATACATTAAACGCATATCTATAAGAGATAATATTATCCTGACATAAGAATTGTATACTGGTTACCAAAAGGAAGGGATTTGGGAAATATTGCGCTATAAAAGTGTACTTTAGGAAGAATTTTGATTCTATTAATTGTTAGACCTTCCTATAAGGACTGTAAGCCTTTATTTAAAATGTTGGAAAGCAGAATTGATCATTGGTGAAACAAGTGCTTAAGTTATGATGGGAGACTCCAATTAGTCGAATAAGTCCTAAACAATTTTTGCATCTACCAGATCTCTAACTTAGTGTTTCCTAGGAAATGAAAAAAAAACATATAAAGATTGCTAAATAACTTTTAGTGGAATGGTAATGCCTACAAAAATTCAAGTACCAAAATTGACTAGAAGGAAATATGTAAACCTAAAGATCAAAGAGACTTAGGATTAAGATCCATTCAAAGGACATGTATAGTCATTTTAGTTACTAGATTATGGAAGCTACTAATTGAAAATGAGAATCTATAAGTGTAGTCAATGCATATGCACCATATAGAAGGATAAATTATATAGGAGATCAAGCCTAAGGTGAACACCTTTAAGACAATGCAAAACACACTAAACTTAAAGGAAGTGATCAATGGATAAGTGAAGAATATGGTGGATAACAGCAATGCAAATAGCTTTGGTTTGATAACTAGTGTGACTATAGACCACAATACAAGATCCCTAGAATTTTTCATCTAAGGAATATGTTAAAACCTAAGGCAAAGGTCAAGGAGCTCATAAGGGGAAATGAGTGGCACATTAGTTTTAAAGATGCAAGAATGCCTACAACAAGTTTTACCTAGTTATAACTTAAAGAAAGAGGTACAAGACATAATTATCTCGATTGAGCACTTTACTAAAATGTTCACTAGTAGGTTAGCTACTGAGCTTTTCCTTCAATCTAGTCCTAACATAAATTGAGGTAAATTGGTATGGTTTTAAGGAAACACCCCAAAGTTAGCCTTTTATGTGGTTAGCTACATATAACATATTATTCAATATAGGTAGAGTTAAAGTTAGCTCAATAATCAAGCCTCTGTGCACCTTACGTAAGAGTGAAATAGAGATAAGGGACAATATGATATTTTACTGCAACTACACTAACAGCTTATGGCATAAAATACCAAATGCATTCAACTTTTATAGTAAAACTAAATACTGGGATATAATCGTCAACAGTATCTGATACATCTCCTACTGATGATAGTCTCATTTTACCCAAGCTAGCACTATGCACTAGTGTCTATGAGGTATTGAAGGAACAAAATCAGAAAATATTTATGGTTAAGAAAACTAATAAACATACATTTACTTGCAATACACTAGCTAGGATCAGAGGATATATCCTAGTTAATGTTAAGTCCCCAAAAGTGTAAAGCAATGTTGTCTATCAGTGGAGATTTTCATGATCTAATGTTTATGATGATTATACCAACCTTAGTTGTATTATAACTATACACAATGAATTGTGTAGTATGAGATTGTGGTCCTTTGGTTTTAGTTGAACAACGAAGTTAAGCTAATTGGGTTGCATATTTGTAACTTTGTAAAGCATTGCCTTCATTTTTGGAAAGCAATTTCTTAATTTCCAAAAAAATGGCATATTATTAAATAATGATAGAAAACTAGTAACCATATATGCATCTTCGATTTGTATTTTATTATACAATTTTAATGTAATGTGAGGATGCAACCATAAGCATTTTCTTGACTCTCTTTTTTAGCTTAGAGGAAGTTCCTCCAACCATCATATCTTACTTTTATAAATTTTTCTTCTTTTAAGAGTACAATTTCATCACATTATAATTATAATAATGATGAAGCAATATGCAAATAAATTGCATATATAGTTGATAAAGTGTATATAAAATCGCTTACCAAGTTTTGTAACTTCTTTAACCTGTATTACTTTGTCAATTTATTTTTCTATTGTTTTCCTACAAATGCTTTCATTTGTTTACCATACCCTTCAAATTTTTAAGCATCTTGACTGCAATCAGCTATATTATTATATTTATATTCAAGTTTCTAATTTTATAACTATAATATCTTACTATTACTTCTTTACTTAATCACTAAAGTAAATGTTTTATAACTACTTTTTTTATTTCTACTCTAACTTTTTTCTTAAAATTTAGTTTTGTTTTAATTTTTCATCTTTGGATTAATATATTCCTAATCTCCTTATGTCATGTAGTTCCATTAACTAACTATGCATTATTAAATATGCTAAATAAATATTAATTCTAACCTTGCAATCATAATGAGAAAGGATGACCACATAAAACATATATGCTTTTGAGTATGAGAATTGCATGCTAGAATCAATGTTATAATTTTTCAAATACCAATCTTAAATTGAATGCAATGATAACAGGAAACTTTAATTCGAGGTAATCAAGATTCAATAAGTGATGTTGCATATCATATATAAAAAGGAAAATAGCAAAATTTATAAGTGGAAGAAAGCTAATGCAATTAATGTTATCATTGGACAATTAGAATAGTAGTAGACTAAGAAAGAACAACAACATCAAAATAAAACTAAGGTGGATTGTAGAGTCTATATAACCACTTGCATATACCCACCAAACTAATATGTTTTGTAATGTAAGGACTTTGCGTTACTTATTCATTATATATAGTCTCTTTCTCAAATTACAAGATTATAATTAACCAACTCCTACCATTTTTTTCTTTTTACAAAAGCTAGTGAAGTATTATTATAATATTTATTATATTTTGCACAACATTTTTTGTGAGGTTTATAATTTCACTATTGGCAATAATTTATCATCCTAACCCTTCTTGCTCTATCAAATTAGAATTTCACTGCTAACTTATGAATCGATTTGGTTAATCTATGTAGCATATGCCAAGGCGACAAGACTTTCTTTTAATATAATTAGTCAATCTTAACAACACAAAATTTAATGGAATAATTATGGGCTTGTGAAATTCAACTTTTCATTATATTGCTTTGTTAATACTTTAAAGTGTTTTGTTTTGTTTTAAGAAGTGTAATTCCAAATTTCTGTAGCTATAAAATGAGAAACGTTAACAATTTCTTAATTTAGATCTTTTTATAATTCTTATATCATATTTTAACTTTATCTAGGGATAGAAATGGGTCGGGCCAGGCCCAAGTTCAAGCTTGATCTGAGGATCAAATAGGCCCAATGGATTCAGCCTAAGCTCAAGTCTAATAGTCCCAACCCGAGTCTCGAACTATGTTTTAAATTAAAAATACAAAACAATGCCATTTTTAGCAAAATGGTATCATTTTTATTGTAAGTGTTGGGCCTTTGCTCGGTCTTAGGCCCAATTTCCATCTCTTACTTAATCTAGTATGATTATGAACACGAAATATTTGTGTCTTCACCTTATTTTATTAATCTTACCTCCAAACAAGTATCATTAGATGGTAATTGTATTTTATGAACTAGTTTTTTAATAATTTGATGCCTCATTTTTATATTCGTCATTAGTGATTATAATTTATGCCTTTTGGTTTTACTTTATGGCATCACTAAGCATATACTTATGGCTAACAAAAGTATGATGTTGAAAAAAATTAAGATAAGAAATAAAACTCATGCTCTTATTCCAACAACCCCATATTGTTGCGTTAAGCAAATGCTTCTTTAAGTACTTGTTATAATTTTCATAGTCTTCTCCAACCTAAAATACAGAATCGATTTAAATCATTTTTAAAAATTTGAGCTATTTAACCACATTTATTATTTCTTCCCAATTATATTATCTATTTATTCTCATATTTTTAAGTTGAAATTATATGAAGAACACTCAAATCAAAATGGTTTAATGAACTTAGCATTCTCGACTTATGGTAAGGTTGATCCAGTATAAAATTACTTTTCTTCCAAAATATTTGATGAAAAAAATCAATATAATTTTATTATTATGGTAAAAATTTTAAAGGAGGGATCTATATAATAAATAAACATCTACTAATGTAAATGGTAATACCACTTTTAAAAATGTACCATTAATATCATGTGATGATTAAATATTATTTGAAAAATTAAATAGAAAAAATAAAATAAGAAATTCATAATGTATCTTTTCGAGATGGTTAAGTACATCAAGTAATAGATAAAGAGAAAGTAAAAGCCATTATTTACATATATTCTTTTTCTTCTTCAATAACCACTCTTGGTGCTCAGTGAGTTTAAAAAGGGTTTTGGTTAACAAGAAAGTTATTTTTTGGATGTAAAAGGGCTTAGATTAGATGGTAATATCATTCTTATATTCTTTTGCTTTAAGCTCAATTTATATTCAAAATACAATAAAGCTCCAACAATGATGAGTTTTGTATTTAAGGTACCTTTTATTATCATCTATGTTTACCTTTAAGATTTAAAAAAGAATGTTAGTTAAATATAGATTAAGATAAGTTCGATTAAGTCATAATAGGATTAACTATTGCGACAAACGGTTGGATTGATCAAAGACAAAGAACATTGACAATTGATTAGTTTATTGTGATATTGGAACAACTTCTATCAAGTCTATTAATCTTTTTAGTGTGATAAAAAGTGTGCACATAATTTATTTGAATTATTTTTCTAAAATTATTAAATTGATTTGAATGAAAAATGTTGTTGACTTTATTATAAATATAACAACTATCGATGTATCAATTAGGTATGTATTACAATCAAAGTGTAAGTATATTTATTGGTCTTCATAGGTATTTTTAAAAAGATAAAATTGAATTAATAAGGCTCCAAAAGAGAAACAAAGGCCCAAACCTTAAAGTACAAGGAGGACCAACTAATTGTTCAGTTTAGTTACACTATAACTAACTTAAAACAAGCTAATCTATAACGAAAACTAATATCCATGTAAAGAGAATGTCAAGGAGTGCAAGTTTAAGGCAAACTTAAGATGCTAACCAATTGTCATTTCAATGTTTGTAAAAAAATAAGGTAAAAGTAAATGGAGAGGAAATTTTCCTGATTCTTATAGAGAGAATATGATATGAAAAGGTGATCAAGCTAGTCTCCATATAGGAGTCATAAATGGGACGTTATGTTGATGTTGGTGATTGACAAATTAAAGATTTGCTCATTCCTTTCCTTATAAAAGGCATAGATACTAGCATATAAAGAGATTTTGGTGATGATATAATCCTCTCATTCAGGTTAAACTTTATAGCTGCCTAGAAGTTAATTGTTCCCAATTCTCCATATCAATCATATCGTCACTCATCATTTGAGTGAAAGTATAGAGTACCTTATATAATTCACATTTGAAGAATAAATGGTCCCCACTCTCCTCCACAATATTGTATAACTTACAAGTGGTTGATAAAGGCAATGAAAAATTGATTATATCAAGTGTGGAGAGTCTATTTCTAATAACAAGCCGCTAGAAAAAATAAAGTTTATGAGAGATTTGTTTCCACCAAACAACTCTCTATAAGGGACTTTAAGAGTTGAATTGGTATAAATAATCCCTCATAAACTCTCTTTCATTTGATGTCTTGCTATTAGAAATAGGCTTTCTCTAAGGGACCTTAGGAGTCAAATACATTATGACTAGGTATCTCAACTTATTGTTGAAATTACTAGAAGGGTGTTTGGACTATTAAATGACATCTTACTTCGATTAATTGGGATATACTCTTAGAAGATTGTCTTTAATAATAATGAAGAATTTTTGTTTCTTATGCCACTCATTACCATTGACTAGTTCAAATACCTTATTCTTAGGTTCGATCATGTTCCTTATTTGCAAAGTTTAAGGAATCAAGTAGAGATAGCCAATATCACACTACTGATCATACCATAACTAGGCATTTTGATCACCTCCTATAATTCATTTAATTTCTCTATATAACTTGCTCCTTAAATTCAATATTTGCTCCTTATAAATGTTCTAAGGAAGACACATGAGAGATCTAATATGTAAGCAATTTTTAAAGAATGGATTTAATAATCTAGATATTGCTTATATAAGAGAGACTTTTGTTAGCCCAGTGGCTTAATGTCTTATAGAAAAAGTCAAAATTAGATTGGCAATTAGCATAAGTTGATCTTCTGGTAGTAATGGAAATGTCGAGGTATCTAAATGATAACTTTCCTAACCTCAAACTAGCAATTAAAGCATGATATTCAAAAATGTATTGCTAATTAGCATAAGTTAGTCTTCTGATGGTAATGGGAATCCCAATATATTCAGCTTAATAGCTCATAGAATCATAATTAAGAGTAAAGCTTTTATCCTTACTAACCTTAAAACTAGATAGCATATAAAATCTATTGACGAAGATTATAAGAGTCCTTACGAAATTAGAATTAACATTGAAAACTAGTAACAAATCATCTGCAAATGATAAATTAAAGATCTTTTTTTAAGCATTTATGATAAAACCTAAAGGATTGGTCTCTCTCAATGTTAGAGTTTATTAATCATGAGATCACTTCAATGCAAATGGAAAACAATTATAGAGTGATAAGGTTACCTTGCCTAGTTCCTCTTCCACTCTTAAACATAGAAGATTGTTCAGCATTCACCAAAATGCTAAAAATGACTGTTGAAATACATTGTTCAATCCAAGTTATAAATAATTAGTGAAAACTAAGAACAAAAGAGATTGCATAATGAAATTTCAAATGATAATATCGAATGCTTTATAAGATTTAACTTCCATTGTATAAGAGGGATTAGATCTCATGTTTTGGTAAACCTTAAATTATTTCTAAGCCGATAGAATATTGTCTCTAATGCTTCTTCCCTTAATAAATGTTCATTGTGATTTGTAGATCAGGGAGTTCATTATAGCACTAAACTTTGTATCTATAATCTTATAAATCATTTTGTAAATTATATTACATATAATAAGTCTAAATTCATTATGAGAGCTCAAATTAAGGGTCTTGGGAACTATGCAGATGAAATTTTTATTGAATTGCTTATTGGTGCTTAATGAGATGCTAGGAAACTTAAAGAAATGTATGTTTAATCCATCAAGGCTAGGTGTCTTACTAGGGTTAAATCTAGACACATCAGCGTTTATCTCTAAAATTTCAACTAGTTTACTTAGTTCCATTATATGTATATCAATAATAGCTTTAGAAATAAAAGTAGTAAGAGTCTAGATAGAGGAATGACTAGTAGTAGGTGAACCAAAGACTTCTTGAAATTAATTAAAGGCAAGTCTTTAAGATCCTTTTATCTATCCACCTTTTAACCTCTTTCGTTGTCTAGGTTCGTTATTTTATTTGAATTCTTTCTATTTAAAGAATAAAGAAAAGTTCCTATTACAAGTACTGAGAGTGCTTTAAGAAGTTGTGCGCTAGCTATCCCCATCAAAACATACTCAAACAACTCCTTATTCAGTATTTCTCTGAGGGATTGTTGCCTATGGAGAGAAGTTTGGTTGATGCAATGAGTGGTGGAGCATTGTGCGAAAGGAATCCTATGTAGGCTCGTATTTTAATTGAGAGAATGGTTGCTAACACTAAAAAATTTGGCACTCATAAGGATGTTCATCATGTGAACAAGTTAAATACTTCATCTATCGAACAATGTTTAGATGAGCTAACATCTTTTGTTAGAAAACTTGCAGTTGGACAGGCACAGGTAAAGGCATGTGGAATATGTGTAAACACAAGCCATCCGACTGATGAGTGCCCGACATTGCAAGAGGGAAGTATGGAGTATGTGAATGATGTAGGATGAAATTTTCCTAATCAGTACAACTCATACTCCCAGATGTATAACCCAGGCTGGAGGGATCATCCTAACTTAAATTACAGGGGGAATAGGCAGTAAAATTACTTTCCAAATCGACCACAAGGACAACAAGGACAAGCTTCTTCCATAAATTCAGATACATCTTTAGAATATTTGATTAAGTTCATTGCTAATAACACTCTACAACTTCAGCAAGAAGTAAAATTGAGCATCCAAAACTTGGAACGCCAAATGGATTAAATGCTAGTAAGGATCAATCGTCTAGAGTCACAAAGTGGAGGACAACTGCCATCATAATCGGAGACAAATGTGAAGAATGTTAGTGCAATTACCTTGAGGAGTGGTAGGAAGCTTGAGGAACCTAAAAAAATTACTCAAGGGATGGCTAATGAGGAAGACACTGAGGGGGAGCTCAAAGAAGAAAGTGATATGCCATCAAGCTCAAAGGTAAATGTTGAATTCCCAATTGTTGAAAAGACTAATCCTCTACCTTTTCCTAGCAAGTTAGCAAAGTCAAATAAGGAGGATAGAGATAAAGAGATATGAGAAACCTTTCGGAAGGTTGAGGTGAACATCCCACTATTAAAAGCGATCAAGCAAGTGCTGAGGTATGCAAAAGTTAAGGGTAATGAAACGATTAGGATGAGGGAAACTATTTCTGCAATTTTCAAAAATAAAATACCCCTTAATTGTAAGGACCTAGGCATGTTTACTATTCCTTGCAAAATTGCTAACACTAAGATTAAACAAGCCATGCTAGATTAAGGAGCATCGATTAATGTTATGCTTCATTCCATGTATGCTTCTTTAAATTTAGGGCCATTAAAAGAAACTGGTGTTACCTTATAATTGGTTGATGATTCTAATGTTTACCCAAATGGGGTGATTGAGGATGTGCTTGTGCAGGTAAATGAGCTAATATTTCCTGCTGACTTTTATGTGGTTGACATGAATGATGAAATTGCCCATAACCCAATACTTATCTTACCAGGGAGGCAATTTCTTAACATGGCCTAAACTAAGATAGATGTTCGTGAGGGTACCCTCACGATGGAATTCAATAGGGAAGTTACTCGTTTCAATATTTTTGACGATAATAAGCACTCCGATAATGACCACTTTGTTTTTGCAATTTATGTGATTAACCTTTTAATGCAGGAAGACTGTAAGCAAAAAAATGCAAATAAATAAGAAGTGATTTCCAAGCTTTTAATGTCTCGCCAAAAACTTTACCATTGGTCAAAAAGTGCTTCTTTATTGCTCTAAATATAAATTGTTTCGACATGAATTTCGTCTTTATTGGGTCG
Organism: Erythroxylum rufum; assembly: GCA_027478365.1. NCBI lineage: Eukaryota > Viridiplantae > Streptophyta > Magnoliopsida > Malpighiales > Erythroxylaceae > Erythroxylum > Erythroxylum rufum. The sequence goes on from JANIHZ010000008.1 coordinate 20,965,757, forward strand.
ATCCTTTTATGATAACTAATGTTTTTCCTTATGGTGCAGTAGAGATTAAAATTTTAAAAACAAGGAAGACATTATATGTAAGTGGTCATCGACTCAAGCCTTATTTTGATAAAGGTCAACTGGAAAATGCTAAAGTTGTGATTCCTAAGGATCATAATTTCATATCTTAATGAGAGCAACATGGATTCGAGCCAAAGATAATAAATAAAGGTGTTGCTTAGGAGGCAACCCAAGGGAAGTTAATTTCTTTTTATTTACATTCTCGTATTTGTTGTTTTTGTTAAATGCTCCATTTCTTGCATTTGATGTTACACTAGGGACGATGTAAGTTTTAAGTGTGACGGAGGGGATCTT
>JANIHZ010000008.1:21004552-21014556 GCA_027478365.1 Erythroxylum rufum
CAACCCCGGTACGAAATCCATAACATTGGTTTGTACAAATTAACTAAGAATAACTTTGTCTAAAGAGAAATTAAGGGCGATTTGTGAATAAGAGGCCTGATTTCTCTCAAATTGACCTCCAACCAAAGTTTAGATGCTAATTTCAATCGACGGCCATTTCTTAATTTATGATTTTTTTTAAACCTTATATTGCATCAAAACTCATACTGAATCCATATTAAGATAGGCATTATCAACCTGGCATATAGCTTCTTCAATCATGTTGCATGCCAAGAGCAAACTCAACGAAAAAACTTGAATCGGAAACGAGAATTTAAGCTTTTCTTTGGACTTGGTAGGCTTCGGGTTCTTTGAGATTGTTTATTGAATCCGAATCTAATATTGTTGTACCAAAAATCCTCAAAGAGTTTCTTACACATACTAATATCAAATCTATACACCGCATATAAACTTTCTATGCCTTCAGGCAGCTAATATGCTGATTTTCACTTTCTTTCATAAGCCTCCTAACAGCACAGCTCAAGTACATTTGCGTGATTACATAGGTTAGTTTCTATATACACAAGTATGTGGAAATCACTTAATACCTCTTATAATTTTACAACAAAATCAGGACTTTTTTAAGGAAAAAATAGTTATTCAGATATCCGTATTGTGGCTGGTTGTCTACCCAGCCCAAAAACCTCATAGGTCCCAGCTGACACACAAATTTTGGCGAATCGTAAAGGTTAGGAAATGTGAATGATCAGCTCAACGTTGCCAGGTTCGGAGCCAAAAAGTCATTTCTTTTTATTTTCTACGGATAGAACAATTTTGCAATCATCAGTCACTTCCCTCCCAAGTCACGCTTGATGAGACTCTTTTCTAGCTCCATTTATTATCATTAAAGCTAACTCACTTATTTCCCAAGACATCTTTAAGCCTCACCCTCACGATGAGGTATCACATGTACTCATGAGGCTTATTGTTTAAGGATATATTTAAGAAATAAAGAGAATTACATTTCCTCCACAAAGTAAATCAATTGCTAAGGCAATCTCTTTGGTTTAGTAGTTTTAGATACTTGTTAGACTCCATAGCTTCAAGTTTCGGACCACTTCGTAATCTAGATATCAAAACCATGCAGAAAAGAAGCATTGTTCTGTCATCCACTGCAAGACAAACATCGAATATAGGATAGAATTGAAAAATGATTTATGAATCTCTTATGAAAAAAAATAAATAAAATCAATAAGATGATAAGAAAAGGTAGGAAATTCCTCCTGCTTAACCTCATTTATCGCAGAAGGTGTATCATCAGGATGGTGATTTACAACTGGTAACTTCTACTTTCTCTTCCCATAGCTGTTGTCAACTTCATTTAAAGCCATCCATACCCAAAACATAACTAAATCAAAGCATTGTCACGCCAACATATAAAAATGGAACAAAGACAAAGTTTCTTGCTTCACTTCTACACTATGAAGGTTCATGTTGTAGAGCTTTGCAATGGAAAGAGCAAACCCCATAGCATCCAAACAAGCCTACTCCTCCTTACCCTGATCCTAATTTTTCTTACCATAATCCCTCTTTATCTGTTGAACCATTCAGTGTCACCCGATCCAAAGCCATCTCCTAAGATAGGCATCAGTGGTTTGAGAAGCTTAGAGAAGGTGAAGGAATGTGATGTGTTCAGTGGACGGTGGATTCCCTACTCTAAAGGGCCTTACTACACCAATGAAACCTGCCGTCTGATCATTGACCAGCAGAACTGCATGAAATTTGGAAGACCTGATACAGAGTTCATGAAATGGAGGTGGAGACCAGAAGAATGTGAGCTGCCTTTCTTCAATGCAATGGAGTTCTTGGAACTTGTTAGAGGGAAGTTTATGGCCTTTGTTGGAGATTCGGTGGGAAGAAACCAAATGCAATCACTACTTTGTCTATTAGGCAGTGTGAGTTCTATATTGTGCATACAATTAATCAGCAGAAAATAAAAAAACATTTTACTGTTCTCATTCCTATATTTCTTTTGCGTGTTTTAGGTGGCCTATCCTGAGGACATATCTCATAAATATACATCAGACACGACATATTTCAAACGCTGGTTCTACTCTCAGTACAAATTCACTCTGGCAAATTTATGGTCACCTTTCTTAGTCAGAGCACAAGACGCAGACGCCAATGGGCATTCCCTCAACAGCCTCATGAGCCTTCACTTAGACAAAGTTGATGAGGCGTGGGCAAGTCAGATAGAAAACTTCGACTATGTGATCATCTCAGCAGGACAATGGTTCTTCCGGCCTCTGATGTACTACATTAATGACCAGATTGTTGGTTGCCACAACTGCAACCAAGAAGATATTACTAGTGTCACCAAGTACTATGGATATAGAATGGCCTTTAGAACTGCCTTCAAGACTCTTCAGAAACTAAAAAATTATAAAGGCATCACAATTTTAAGGACATTTTCTCCTTCTCACTTCGAAAATGGTGCATGGAACGAAGGAGGAAGTTGCGAGAGGACAAGGCCATTTACAAACCAAGAGAAGAAGTTAGATGGATACACCTTGGAGTTCTACTTGACACAGGTTGAGGAACTAAGGAAAGCAGAGAGAGAAGGAAGAAAGAAGGGGCTAAAATTGAGGCTGCTTGCTACTACTGAAGCAATGCTGCTGAGGCCAGATGGGCATCCAAATCGATATGGACACTCTATGTCCCTGGCGGGGAATACCACCATACCCGACTGCGTCCATTGGTGCTTGCCAGGTCCAGTTGACACTTGGAATGAGTTATTGCTCTATATGTTGAAGAGAGAAGCTTGGAGATTTTCTGTAAGGAGGAACTAAGCAAAAGGCTTAGTAAGAGTTGGGATTCAATGTTATTTATTTTCATCTGTTCCTATTATAATAAATTATCATTCACAAAGTACGGGCGTACAATTTATTTTCCCTTTGTAAGGTAATAATCATATACAAGTTTCAAACGTTAGGATTACAAAGTAATTAGTTATAAAAAATTATTTAAAAATAATATATTTTTATTATTCAAAATTTTAATTGTTAATTATATCTATTACAAATTTTATTTTATAAAAATAATATTTTATTATTTATAATTTTAATGCCAATTTAATTCTTCAGTGAGTAATTGTTTCTAATTGCTTTCTATAATACATATTTTTCATACATGCACGAGGCCATATAAAAGATATATTTATTAAAGGATTGATTATTAGGACATTATTGAATTACTAATTATGAGTTAGGTATGGTAATGACTCAAGTTGGATTTATTGTGGATCTGCTTAACCCGATCTTGGGAACATGACGCCTAATCTCTACCTAAAACCTGAGAAGGCTTGCAACCCATAGCCTAATTCCGAGAAAATTGTCTAAAATAACATTATTTTAAATTTTGATCCAAAACAACATCATTTTGATTAAAAGGTTGGGTCATTCAAACTTTTCAAGCCAGCTTTTCATGCCTGAATTTGATTTGAAACTTGAACAAACTTTACCAAGTCTATTGACTTTGAGACGAATCACATCAGGTCCAAGCCCTACGACCATATCTAGTGGGAAGAGGATCATATATTTTGTAGCATCCTAAATTCACTTTAAAATTAAGTTCATTAGTTATTTTTTAAATCAATTACTAATCTTGAACTTGGTGGTTTATCAAATGATTTACTCAAAATAAGTCCAAACCTCTAAGACCTTGAAGTTCTAACATAAGAAGTCAAGATACATAGGACCTAATTATACCAATTAGAACCTGTCATTTAGTTTTGAGTGGTTGATTTGTCAGGTAATTTACTCAAAATATGTAGTTTACGAATTATTGCATGTCACCTAATCTAAATTAGTGATTTACCAAATTATATAATTTTATAGATAAATTATAAAAAAATTAAAAAACTTAATCAATCTTACAATTGATAAGTGTAAATTGCATCATATTTTACAGCATAGTTTGATATATGTTATCCATTAATCCAATCCTTTATTATATGTTTAGGTTAGAATTGTGTTAGTTTGTTAATTATTTGTGTTTTAAGTGTCTTATGGAATAGTACAAGCTTTTGAGCTTAAATATTATGTTTTTAAGATATCTTGATGTGTTTCTTAGTGTTTCAGGATCAATATCAAAGAACAGAAGAGTTTTGGAAGACATCCGGGCCGAAACAACAGCCCATGTAGGCCATAATCGTGGCTTGCGTCAGGCAAACGTACAAACACTCCTGAATGTCAAATTTCGATGGATTTTTTGGACCTTTCAAATCCTAAAAAAGTTCTAAGACTGCTCAAAACACAAAAGGATATTTAAAGAACAAGAAAAGAGGTAGAGGAGAGTTTTTTGCATCAACCACTTTGAGAAACCTAGAGAGAAATCATCGAGAAATAGAGGAAGAGAAGACGGAAGAGAGAAGGGGAGAAGAAACTAACTCGAAGTACTTCCCAAATCAGAGGTTTCTTGAGGTCACTGCCTCCCATCATTCATTTAGATTGCATTTTTTAATTTCAATTTTATTATTGTATAGAATTGGATTAAATAGTTGATGATAGGATTTAAAATGTTGAGGATATTCTAAACTCACCTTCGGAATTTTATTTTTGAATTAATGAAAATGTGATTGTTTATGTGTTTATTGGATTTGTTGTAGTTTGATTTTGCGATTGCATAATTCGATAATAAACTGAGAGGGTGAATCGAATGGAAAACGATTAAATTGGACTAACGAGATTTAAGTGATTTAATAGAACAAGAATTGAATCAGATCGAGAAATTGTGCAAAGGGAGATCTTGCATAGGTTCCGATAGTTTATTAGAGAACTTAAGAACTAATTAGGGTTTTGGATTAGTTGTGAATTAAGAGATTGCAACCTCCATAATCTGATTAGGATTTATGAGATAGGGTTAATGGTTATAACTCGAGAGAGAGTAATCAACCCTAGGATAGTCTAGAACCAACAATATGATAATTCATAATCAATTAGTTTAATATTAAGGATAAGTGAAATTCCCTTCTCTTAATTGGTAATTTCTTTCGGTTGATTTTTAGGTGTGTTGCAATTTCTTAGCAATTAGTATTTCGTATTTGATTCTTAATTTGTTTGATTGAATTAAGTTCTTGTATTAATTTCGTGCAATTTGAATTTCTGTTATTGTTTTTGCCTTTATATTTTAGGATTAGATTAACTCCCTTTTCGTGGGATCAACACATTTGGTACTACGCTAACAAACCATGCGCTTCTAGATTATCGAGGTTTAATAATTAAAACTTATACACAACTAAACACCCAATCAAGTTTTTGGCGCCGTTACTGGGGAGGCAATTAGTTTAATTCTTGTAGTCTAAGGCTTTTTCACCTTCTTTAAAAAAAGAGAGAGAAGATGGGCATAAAGTAGACAACATATCAACTTGGATATCACCAGACAATAATAGGGAATCTCAATAGTTGAACGCCACAAAGAGAAAGAAAGAATGATTATGGAAGATATATATTATAGGGAGCAAAGGACTCTTGCAGATTTCAATGAGCCCCAATTTAGTTGGGAAAATCATCATCCTTATTTGAGCATGTACACTTCGGGGTGGCAGAACTACCTAGATTTCTATTGGTCTAACAATAAAAGGATTCCCATCAGACGTCAAGACTTATTAGGATTTCAACAAGATGAATCTAGTTCATGGGATTCCAAGTTGGACAAAATCATGGATAAGCTCACGAATATGGAAGAGACCCAGAAGAGATTGGAAGAGAAGTTTAAGCAAGTAGCAGAAGATCATACCTCTTCTATTCACAAACTAGAGGTTCCAATTGGCCAGCTTCTAAGGAATTTTGTAAGCAAAATGTGAAAAATTGTCTGCGTAGTATGAAAGTAAATTCAATAGAGCCATGTCAGGCTATCACACTTAGGAATGGGGTAGAGCTAGAAGAACCAATAAGAAATCAAGTTGAACCCCACCTTATAGAAGATCAAGAAATCAAGAAAGAGGATGAAGAAAAGGAAGAAAACCCTCATATTATCCACCAGATCTTGGTATACTATGCTTGAACATCGAAAAAACTTTACTAGATGTCTATGAAGAGAACATTATCCTTCGGATTAGTAATGACCAAGTGACATTCAACATGAATAATGTATTAAAGAATCCAAAAAAGGATGAATCATTCAGGCAAATTGATGTGTTTGAATCTTTAAAAGAGCAAAAAGAAGAAGAATATGTGACAACGGATATCGAGTTTGAAGAAGCTATGAAAGTCTCTATTCGTGAAGCAAAAGAAGAAGAAGAAAAGGGTGTGAGTAAGGAAGAACAAGAGCAGCTCACCCTTTCATCAAACAAACTGCTAGACTTAATAGAAGATTCAGGGAGTTTCATTATTCCTTATTTTATTAATAGTTTATTCGTAAAAAGGACATTACTGAAATTAATTGATTTTCTCAACTTTATCAATATTGTCCTTTTGATCATTTTACAATTTGTAGCTTACTCACAGGTTACAAAATTGATGTTGAACGAGAAGGGTATAAGCAAGTCACTCATAATTGATCTGGGCTGAGCTTCCAATTATGAAAGGTCGAGCTAATGACCATAAATTAGCATGTTTAGTATTTAGATTTAAATTGTTGTGTAGTTAAGTTTATTTTAAATTCAAAAATAAGTTTTGAATGATTTGGAATGGTTTGGATTGTTAATTCTTTTACTCTCTTGAATCACTTATAAGATAAGGAAACACTCTCGATGTAAACCAGATTTGGTCTGAATACTATCGCCATCACCATAAATGGTTTCATGTTCCAACCCTTTTCTTTTCATTTTTGTTAGTATTTTCTTCTCAAGTTTTTCGTATATTGTGTTTTATTTCCCCTTGGTGTGTTTGTGTACCCTTGTCACATTGAGGATAATGTGTTATTCAAGTGTGGGGAGGGCTGTATGTTTTTACCTTGAGTGAGAATTTTGAATATTGTATGATAGTTTGTTTAGGTTGCATGATGTGAATTGTGTGAATGCATCAATAGCTAGGACTTAACGGAATAGATTTAGCCTTAAACATAGTCTTTTAGGTTGCAAAGATTTATTAGCTTGTGAAATTAGTAACCTAAGTTACTTTGGGCTAAATATGTTGGTTAATTAGGATACGATGTTCATCAAATTTTCCATACTCATTTATAATTTTAGGTCAATCAATTATGTGGCATTATTAGTACATTTTCATGAGAATGATTAGCTAAAGCAATAAGGTAGGCCAAATTTTGTGTTTTAAAAAAAGTTGTATAATATTAACTAAAATAACTATTCCGCTGGCCTTCGGGTTATGAATAGAGCTAGTAGTCAATTAAGAATGTGATGTAGTTGAGAAATGGATTGACACAAATCACAAATGTGTCCCTTTGTGTAAAAAGGCTATAATGACACTGCAACCAAGCAGCTTAATAACAATATGACTTAGTTGAGTAATTGAATTGACATTCATCATAAATGTTTGCCTCCGCATAAAAAGACTAGGTTCATGTCCTTAAAAAAATCAACAAAAAGAATGTTTTCAAATTAAAAAAAAACTACCGAACTTGTTAGTAGCTTGACTTTTAATGAAAACCAACTGAGGAATAGCTACACTTTTGTTTTGATTGAATGATTATTAATGTGTGTGTGAAAGTGATAGAGGTGAATACACTCAAAATTAAAATTTTGATTAGTTTGTACATTTAGTCCAAGGTGCTTAGATGCGAATTTCACTTGTTAATAAGTTAGAACGACTTGAAGGATTGTGTTTATAGTTAAACTTGTTTCGCTAAGTTGAAGTCATTGTCTCATTATTGCATATGTGTGTTTTGTGTTGTCTTGATTTGTTTGATTTATTTATTTTTTTTCTTGAGGACAAGCAAAAGTTTAAGTGTGGGGATGTGATAAGTATAAATTGAATTGTGTTTTAAGGCATAGTTTGATATGTGTTTATCCATTAATCCGATCATTTAGTCTGTATTTAGGTTAGAATTGTGTTAGTTTGTTAATTATTTGTGTTTTAAGTGTTTTATAGGTTAGTACAAGCTTTTGAGCTTAAATATTATATTTTTGAGGTACCTTGATGTGTTTGTTAGTGTTTCAGGGTCAATATCGAAGAACGGAGGAGTTTCGAAAGACATTCAGGCCGAAAAAATGGCCCACGTTCGTGGCCTATTAGGCTACGATCGTGACAGAGGGCTTAGATGTAGGCCACGATCGCGGTTTGTGTCAGGTAGACACGCAGATACTTAAGAACTTCAAGTTTCGAGAGATTTTTTGGACATTTCGGACCTCAAAAAAATCTAGAGTTGCTCAGAATACAAGAGGATATTTAAAGAACAAGAAAAGCGACAGAGGAGAGTTTTTTGCATTAGCCACCTTAAGAAACCCTAGAGAGAAATCATCGAGAGATAGAAGAAAAGAAGAAGAAAGAGAAGAAGGAAGAGAGAAGAGGAGAAGAAGTTAACTCAAAGTACTTCCCGGATCAGGAGTTTCCTGATGTCGTTGTCTCCCATCATCCATTTAGATTGTATTTCCGATTTAATTTCAATTTTATTATTGTATATAATTGGATTGAATAGTTGATGATAGGATCTAAAATGTTAAGGATGTTCTAAACTCACATTCAAAATTTTGTTCTTGAATTAATGAAAATCTAATTGTTTATATATTTATTAGATTTGTTGTGGTTTGATTCTGTGATTGCATAATTCACTAATAAACTGAGAGAGTGAATTGAATAAAAACGATTAAATTGAACTAATGAGAGTTAGGTAATTCAATAGAACAAGAATTGAATCAGATCGAGAAATACATTGTGTTAATCTAAAATTGGATATGAAATATTTTCAATTTGATATTGGCATGAAGTTTAAGGATGAGAAGTAATTCAAAGAAGTAATTAGAAACAATCCAACTACAAATAGATATGATTTTCAATGGTGAGATTTGGTATAAGAATGAAGGCTATTTATAAGCCACAATATCCTTTTATAGAATTTGCTAGTTGGAATTAAAGTATAAAAAAATGTTGTGTATATGTTCTCCCTGAGCAAATGGTATTTGCTAGAGGCTTTTTACTATGCACATGTTCTCCCTTAACAAATGTAATCATGGTGCTTAGTGTATATTATTAATATTCTTTCTACCTCCTAGCATGCTTTCTAGTTTTTTTTACTTCCTTTAGTAAATTTGGATAATGAATCATTAAGAACTTTGATCTCTTTATTTAATGTTTACTTTTCATGCCTTATTGCATCTAATGTATGATTGTCATCAATAGTCACATTTTTTTATGCTTTAATTCTATTCAATTCACATTTCATATTTTTATTCTCATTTATGCATGCATCCAACTATCTTTGGACTTCCTTTTGAAAGATAATTTCTTCCTTTTCTTACTCATGATTTCTAAACTTTCGACTAGTTTATCATATGCCAAATTATTATCACTATAATATGAATTAGAGTTGGATATTATCTAATCATCTTTCTTAGTTGTAAAACATATATGAGTTATCTCTCCTTCTAAATGATCACTTTTGGATTCACTTATGTCATCCCAAGTTGAGGCTTTAATTATTTTCTTCTTGTTTTCATCATTATTATCCTTCTTATAACTTTGTTCAATCTTCTCAATATCTTTGTAAAGGATATTATGACTTCATATGACTAGGTTTTGTACATTCAAATCAACTAATGTTAGAGGATTTACATTTTGAATACATTTACCTTCCTTGAAGTCATTTGTTTAGGATAAATTCTTTCTCTTCAAAAACTTCTTAAATTTCTTAGAGATATAGATCATAACTTCATTATCACTTCCACTTGTAGATGTCTCTTCTTCACTTGATTCTTCCTGTTGGACCCCAAACCTGATTAATTATTTTGATGCATGATTTAATTTTGTGGTCTTGAAAGATTAGTGAATTGGAATTGGATTATGCTAAGGTTAGACTTAAATTAAAGTTTAATTTTTGGCCTAAAGTAGGATTAATGGGATTAAATGAAC
>JANIHZ010000008.1:21021321-21032096 GCA_027478365.1 Erythroxylum rufum
AATTATTGTTATTTCAAATTAATTGTCATTATTATTTATTATTAAGATTTTTAAAAGAATGGTTGATGTAAACAGCTAACTAGTGAAGTATACAGTACAGCTATATAATATATCAATATAGACTATTTTGCAATTTTTAAAAAGTTTAGGGACTATTTTATAAATTTAACAAATATCCCGAAACGGTACCCGGTACCAACTGGTACCGGTACCGTTCTATTCCAGAGCCTAATCCGGTACCGAATCCGGTACGATATTCATAACATTGGCCATGAATCAATTGAGTTTACCTTTAAATTGAGTGACATCTAAGATTAGTTTCACTTTCAGCTCTTACAATTGTTTATTTGTTTTCTTAGTAAACAAACAAACAGAAGGCTTTGGCTTTCCGTGCCTGCCGAATTTGATTTCCTTCCAAGGTAGCTTCTGTTATGACTTTCTTCTCTCGTTTTGTGCCCATTTGCCAATTTGCTATTAGCCTACCTAGTAGTCAATAGCATTCCTAACATGAGGAATACTACCTTTTTCACTACAGAAGGCAATTCCATATTAATAAGTTCATATAATAATAATAATAATCTTCCATTGTAAAGGATTAGTTTTGATTTGATAAAAATACTTCCATTGTAAAGGATTAGTTCTCATCAGCAAAATTGGAAAAAAGTCCTTGAACACCTTTCACCTTAAGCATATTCCAAAACCCCCCATCCACACAGCTTGCCCATTCCTTCACTCAATTCATATGCCATACGAGCAATTCCTCACCGCCTCAACGCCGACGTCCTCAACTTCACCTCCAATTTATTTAACCTTCTTAATCTTCCTCTCCTCCGAGCTAAGTAATTGACCAAGTCCTCTCCCTCTCTGAAACAACTCAAAGTGGTCATGCCCTCTCTCTTTTTCTCAACCAAATCCCAACAAACTTAATAACATAACATAATTCCTCCATCACCGTCTGACACAAAGCGTGTTACTGTAGATATGTTGAAGAAGTTAAGGAGACGAGTCAAACGCTTAGTTACTAAGCCATTCAAAAAACCTCGCAAGTCTCCCTATAAACCTCCTGCTCCTTCTCCACCTCCATCTCCATCGCCATCTCCATCGCTATCTCCATCTCCATCTCCATCACAACAGGCACCACCATCATCGCAGCTACCAGAGCCACCTTTCTCACTTCCGACAATGCATACGCACAGACCACATCAGAACATTCCCTTCCTCTTCCCAAAAGCTCAATCTTCAGTCCTCCCCAATCCTTCCCTCTTCTTCTCACCTTCTCTTCTCTCCTCTCCACTGCCCACAAACTCTTTCTTCCAAAACTTTACTCTTAACAACGGGGACCAAGCTGAATACTTTCACCCGTATCTAGTAAAGTCTTCGCTTTCCTCCGTTTCTGTCTCCTACCCATCGCGCTTCCATAACTCTGCTTTCATTTACCAGATTTTTATCCCTGATCTCTCTATTTCTGCGGCAAATAAAACCAGCCCAGATCAACAAAGAAGCCATGTAATTTCCTCGTATAGTGATCTTAGTGTCACTTTGGAGATACCCTCTTCCAACTTGCGTTTCTTTCTTGTTAGAGGCAGCCCTTTCTTGACTTGTTCTGTATCCGGCAATACGCCAATTCTGATATCAACTATTCATGCTATTCTTTCCTTCTCTTCGAATTCTTCACTCACTAAGTACATCATTAAGCTTAATAACAACCAAACCTGGCTTATATACTCGTCGTCACCGGTAAATTTGAGTCACAGCCTATCTTCGATTACATCTGGTGGATTTTCGGGTATAATAAGGATTGCTGTGCTACCAAACTCTGATCCAAACTATGAAGTAATTCTTGATCGTTGCAGCTCTTGTTATCCGGTATCAGGTGATGCATCTTTCTCTAAGCATTTCTGTTTAGAGTATAAATGGGAAAAGAAAGGGTGGGGTGATTTGCTTATGCTTGCACATCCTCTCCATATCAAGCTTTTATCCGGAGTTGATTCTAATGTTACGGTTTTGGATGATTTTAAGTATAATAGCATTGATGGTGAGCTTGTTGGTATTATCGGAGATTCATGGGTGTTGAAACCAGACCCGATTTCAATAACTTGGCATTCTATTAAAGGTATCAAAGAAGAATCATATGCAGAAATTGTATCTGCACTGTCCAAGGATGTTGAGTCTTTGAGTCCGTTAGCTATAACTACAACATCATCTTATTTCTATGGTAAACTGATTGCTAGAGCAGCAAGGTTGGCGTTAATAGCTGAAGAGATACAATTTCTTGATGTGATTCCTGCAATTAAGAAGTTCCTGAAGGATACAATTGAGCCATGGTTGGATGGAAGTTTTGGTGGGAATGGTTTCCTTTATGATGGGACTTGGGGTGGGCTTATTACCAAACAAGGGTCGACTGATTCCGGTGCAGACTTTGGATTTGGAGTTTATAACGATCACCATTTTCATCTGGGTTATTTCGTTTACGCAATTTCAGTTCTTGCAAAAATTGACCCGGCATGGGGGAGGAAGTTCAGGCCACAGGCTTATGCCCTGATGGCTGATTTTATGAACTTGAGTCGTAGATCAGGTTGCAATTATCCACGTTTGCGGTGCTTTGATTTGTATAAATTGCACTCTTGGGCTGGAGGGTTAACAGAATTTGCTGATGGGCGGAACCAGGAGAGCTCAAGTGAGGCTGTAAATGCATACTATTCAGCAGCTTTGATGGGCTTGGCTTATGGAGACACTCATCTTGTGGCCATAGGATCCATGCTTGTTGCACTGGAGATACAAGCAGCACAAACATGGTGGCAAGTGAGGGAGGGTGAGAATTTGTATGAAGAAGATTTCACTTCAGAGAATAGGATGGTTGGAGTTTTGTGGTCTAACAAAAGGGATAGTGGACTTTGGTTTGCACCTCCTGAGTGGAGGGAGTGTAGGCTTGGAATTCAGTTGCTTCCGTTGTCGCCAATAACGGAGGTTTTGTTCTCTGACGTGGGGTTTGTGAGAGAGCTTGTAAATTGGACACTGCCTGCTTTGTCTAGGGTAGGAGTTGGCGAAGGTTGGAAAGGATTTGTTTATGCGTTGGAAGGGGTTTATGACAAGGAAACTGCTTTGGAGAAAATAAGGACCTTGAATGGCTATGACGATGGTAACTCACTCACCAACCTCTTATGGTGGATTCATAGTAGAGGCGATCAAGGGGAAGAGGAATGTGAGGGAGGAGGAAAACACTGCTGGTTTCGTCATTACTGTCACTGATTTTCTGTTTGTTTCATACAATAATACTTGATGTGAGGGAGGAGGAAAACAGTGCTGGTTTCGTCATTACTGTCACTGATTTTCTGTTTGTTTCATACAATAATACTTGGTTCCAGTATTTCATTTCTCCTTACATTTATCCTCAAGAAATGTTAGGTGTTAGTTTAATTGGTTCTATGATGCCTTTGCCTTTGAAGTTGGTGAACGTCGGCTCTTGTACATGGGTCATAAATCATAAGGAGTTCTACTTCTTTGCCGGTTATTAATATCTAGAAATCAATTAAAAATGAGTTTCATTTCTTTTAATATTTATTACTTTTTTATTGATGAAATTTATAATGCTATTTTTGGAACGTATATTAAATCATATTTACAAAATTATATAATTATGATAAATTATTTTATGAAACTATTTACAATTAAATGATTAATTAAATTAAAATTTACATATTAACAGTATTCTAATTCTTCATTTATAGCATTTCAAGTTTCAACTTAACATACTAAAAATCAGCTTTCAACTGTAACTAATAAGATCTTAAATGGGATGCAACTTGTCACAATAGGGTTAGGGATGGCAATGAGATGATTCCTACTATAGGAGGGCCGAGCTCTGCCCAAGGCTCGACTGGGCCCCAAGCAACAGACCCGAACCTGAGTTTGAGTTGGCCCACTCGAATTGCTTTTGTTTAAATGTTAAAATGACTTTTTTTCTTTTACAAAATGACGTGGTTTTGATGATACATGTTAGACCTCGGGCTTGAGCTTAAGTTTTAAAAAAAAGGGCCTAAGGCTCGATCAACCTGGGTCTAGCTCGGGCTCTATTGCCACCTCTACATAGGGTCGTAAGTCGTATTGCTTTACTAAGCAGAAGAAAGAGTGAGGTGCCACCATCACTCTTTGATTTGCGAGGAGTAAAAAAATTTAATTAACTCCTAAAATTTCCATCTCCGAGCATTTTACTGAGTTAAGACAAAACTAAATAAAGTGGTTAAGCAACTTGACATAAAAGACCCAAATTAACTTATTGTTGATTTATGTTCTATAACCACTTGATTGGTTATAGTTTAATGATAAAATAATTTAAAGATATTTTTTCTTGTACGAATTTAGATATATATGTTAAAATTTATAGGATAATTATATATTACAAATGAAATTATGATGAGATTTATATTGCATTTATGTATTAGCCATAAATTGTTCTTAGTCTTTGTTATATTAAAATTAGACATTAATAAAGCGTAAAAAGACTAGCATACGTTATATTTTTCCTTGTGAAAGAAGTAATCGATCTCATAGACTAAAATATAAAAATACTTAAACAAATGTATGGGTGCTTAATAGAGAACAAAATTCATTAAACTGACCCCATATGAGAAATCCATTTAAAACATTACTTATATGTTTATGAAAATTATCATTATAATGATTATATAAGTGATCCATTGACTTGAGATCTCCAAAGTTATCTTATATAGGGATTAATATGTTTTGGTACTACTTATAACATGTTTTAGACAATAGCTCAATAGTTATTAGATATAGCATGAACTATATGGAGATAGTTAAAAGATTAAGATAGAATTTATCACCCTAAAGTAATTAAGAAGAATGTTCCATTGTTCTCGATTAATATTAATTCGAGAAATCTTTGGCTAAGATGGAATGACATTTTGTAAATAGCTTACAAATTTCATTAATTGAATCAATAGCTAATGATGAAGAACTAATATGATTAGACTTAAAATAGAGTAAACATTAATTTCATTTTCTATGTCTAATTAGAACATTGTATGACAAAAAGATTAAATTAAATGAAAATCATGCACGAAAAGATTATTCAAAACTATTTTGACATTTTTAAATATTTAGGTGGTCATAATATATTGCTAAATACCAATCTTAATCTATGGATATAAATTGTTTAATTAGATAATTAAATAAGATTAATTTATCTAATCCTAAATATGATTTAGGGTTATAATTTATATCAATTGATAACATATTTTGAAACCTAATGAGTCATACATAAAGAACGAGTTGAAGAGAGCAAAGATATTTTAATCAAGTTGGACTTGATTGTAAAGTTTGCCAAACTTTATGATTAAATATAAAATATTTAATAAATAAGGATCAATATGAGATATTAGATCTTATTTGGGCATAATTGGTATTTAATTAGAATTATTAGTAATTATAATTAAAATTTAACTGAAATTAGAATATAATTTTAATTAAATTAATAAAATGTCCAAAACTTATTATAAATATGCTTTTTTTTTGTTGACAAAGAGAAGCAGTAACTAAGTGCTAGAATAGCCTCTAGGAAAAGCAACACCACGGGTGTCGACAGATAGAGCAGGAAGTAGTTCCCTTAGAGACTCAGCTAATATCTCACGTTCCACTACCAAATCATAAGTCGCCTTGGTAAGAGTATCAGTACAAAAATTGCCCTCCCTCAAGATGTGTTGTAGGGAGCATGACCAATGCCTACTTAATAGTTCTCTTAGATCTAAAATTAGACCAGCTAATGGGTGAGTTAAAACTTTAACTATTCTAATAAGGTTAATCACCACTTGGGCATCCAATTTATACTCTGTACTCCACAATCCTATACCTTACTCTCCATGTGAGCAATAATCCAAACGGCAAGGCTTGCATCTCAGCTACGATGTTTGAACAAATACCCAGGTGTACTTTGAAACCCACCAGCCAGATACCCTTACTATTACGCAGTAAGTCCCCCTGCCTCTACAACGACTGGGTTGCCTCGGGCTGCCCCATCCTTATTAAGTTTGACAGCATGCACAAGCGAAGGAAACTACCTTATATAACTGGTCGGAGGCACACCTCCTTGACGCTTGGAAACACAACGCTGTAATTTACGTGTTGTTACCCTAATGTTGGAGACACTAGAAGCGACATCAATGACCTCTTCATCAGTCGCCAAACTAAGATAACATCGCCAAATCCATTGCCGCTACACCGTAACGATAAAGACTAACTGCTAATCAAGACCACTTGATAATTGTACTCCATTTCCCTACAAGTTTCGATTAAGCCACTCAAGCAAACTAGTAGATATAAAAGCAGACAATTGTTGGGGGGGCACCAACCGTTGCTAGACCAGAGACACCATAGGGCAATCACATAAATTGGTGAAGCGTGGTCTCTTCAGCTGCCCTACAGACAACGCACATGCTCTTCACCGCCATCCTCCACTGGAACCATAATCTGTTAGTAAGCACTCTTTTCTTACGGGCTAGTCATAAAAAGGAAATCCAATAAGTTGGCCCCGGTAGTTTCCACAACCATGTCCAATCCTCTGTACCAAATCACCCTTCCTCTTGTAACAAATTAGAGTAGGCTAACTTCGAGATAAAATTTTCATCTGAAGTATGCTTCCAAATTTTTCTATCACCCAAATGTTGCACCTGTGAAAGTGGATAACCTATGACGACAAGAGCATACTCAGGCAGTAAGTTCTCAAACAATTTGTTAGCATTCCAATAAGCAGGATTCAGCATGTATTCCCTAACCATAGCCGCTTCATCCCCTTGGAAATAATGTCTATCAACTAAGTCAGTAAATGGTTTCAATAACCAGCAATTTGTCCAAAATCTAGTAGAGATCCCATCACCAATTCTCTATTTAAGGCTCTTTGTTAGTGTCTTACAAGCAGAGATTAACCCTTTCCACGTAAAGGACCAAAAAGGTGCCCTTTTGACCAGATTTGCAGCATAATCCACGACATTACTCTGCACCTTATACCTCATTCGAAGAAATTACACCCATAAGCTATTAGGCTCCGTAAAGAACCTCATTCTGTTTTTTTAGGAGAGTAGTACTATGGAGTTAGATTCAATGAAGGCCTAGCCCACCCATACTTTTAGGAATACAGACGTCCTCCTAAGCAATCAAATGTATGCCACATTTAACTTCAGTCCCACCCTACAAGAATCTTCGATGGAGTTTGTCCATAGAATGAATCACCATCTTTGGAAGCTTCATGGACATCATGTGGTATGATGGAAAGGGCTGATACGACCGAGCTAATCAAAGTCACCTACCCTGGGAAGCTTAAGAACTTGGTCTTCCAACCGAATAGCTTTACATTGATCTTATCCACCACCTCTCTACACGTATCTTTAGTGATGCAACCATGAATAAGCGGAACACCTAAGTATTTACCCAAGTTTGCAGTGAGGTTATTGGATAAAATGGAGCTAACCCATCTGGCGTTAGCCATAACTTTTGGTGACATAAAAAGCTTCGACTTCTCAAAGCTCACCTTTGTGCTTGATACCTGAGAAAAGTCGTCCAAAACAGATTTAATGCACCTGACTTAGGAATCAGTGGCTCGCCCAAATAAGAACAAGTCATCCATAAAGAAAATGTATGAAATTCTTGGGCCATTAATGACTTTTATCGATTTCTAAGAGCTTCGAGACACTGCTGCCTAAATAAGATGTTCTAAACTCTCCATGCAAAGCATAAAAAGATAAGACGAGATTGGGTAGCCTTGCCGCAGACCATGCTGTAGAATAAACGTATCAAGCTTCTCACCATTCCATAACACTGACATTTTTGGGCTTTCCACACATAATAAATTAAATTTCACCCATTTATCTAAAAAGCCAAAAGACTCAAATCAAATGTGTTTCTCACAAATTTCCAACCCATTCTATCGTAAGCTTTCTCCAGATCTAATTTCAGAGTCATTAACCCTGTTTTTCTCGTTGGTCGCCGAATAGTACGGATCATTTCCTGAGCGAGTAGAATGTTGTCTGTTGCTTATCTCCCCGGAATAAAACTCACTTGAGTAGGCACAATGAGAGCATCCAAGAATGGCCTAACTCTATTCATCAGCACCTTCATAATAAGCTTGTATGCCACATAACAAAGACTAATTGGTCGTAGTTGTTTCACATACTCTGGATGACGGACCTTCGAAAGAAGGACTAGTAAGGTCTCATTGAGACTTACTCGAAACGAGCTAACTTCAAAAGCCTCCCTCACCAAGTTTAGCAAAGAGTCGTGGATTGTGTCTCAAAATTGTTGAAAAAAACCCGCATGGAAACCATCTACACCAGATACCTTCCAAGCTTTCATTTGAAACAAAGCCACATGCACATCCTCCAAAGAAATTGTTGCATCAAGCATATGACGTTGGGATAAGTCAGTCCAAGATCGGCCATGTCCAAGGCTCGGGGAGAAGTGGTCATCGTAGTAAATAGTTTTTGGTAAAAATCCATGACTATGTGTTGTAGAAGATGTGGATCCAAAACCTTATCTAACTCATTTTTGTGGATGTTGTTAAAGGTCAGACATTTGTGCCACTACGATGGTTGAGATGATCTAGTTTTGAAAACAGTTCAAAAAATGTGACAAGAATATGATCAAGCTTCGGAATAAGGTACGCATTATGATTATTGCTTTATTATAATTTATGTGTTAATCATTTTATAGAATTTTAGTGATTTTAGCTTTTGGGAAATCAAAATACAAAAAAATTTCATAATTATTCTGCTGATAGGGGATCAGATCTCAGCCTAATTTCCTAACAGTGATATTAAAGCCGACTTTAATTATATAACTTAATTAAAATATGTTTGACTGTTATTAATTAATTTTAGAATTGAAATTGTAATTGTTGCATGATTAAATAATATGAAAAGTTCATATTGAATATTCTAAAACCCTTTTTTGAATTTAGAATTGAATACTTGTAATAAGAAATCCAAAAAGGCCAAACCTAAAATGTTAAGAGTTAACATATATGCAAAATTAGAATTATGAAATTGGTCATAAACTAGAAACCCAAAAACGTAAATACCCTAAGGTACAACGAATTTGAAAAGTTCAGATTTAGAAGACTTAAAATCTAGAAATTAAAAGTTTCAAAATAATAAAAGCATAAGATAAAATTTCTAGGTTTTGAAGTTGTGAGGTTTTTGGTGTGATTTTAGTCTTGTGTTGGTCCTCGAAATAAGTTGCATAAGCGGCATTTGGTTGCCTAGATTTTGGTTATGTTTTGGATTTTGTGTATTGGCTTTTTGGCTTTTACAGTTGCTGGAAAAGAAGCTTCTTGCAGTGGTTGGTGATGGAGCACCAGTGATAAGAGGAATCGCAAGCTGTAGGTGTAAAGATGGCAAATGCGTGAGCACCAATAGCATCTGTGTGTCGCATCCAGAGAAGATTGCATAATAAAGGAACGACACTGGCAGTGCTGATGTGTAATGCCCCGTTACCATGGGGTACATACCAGAACACCCTGAGGATATTCCAGTATATAACCTCTGATAATGGCACACTAGAGCAGTCACTACAATCACTTAATATGGCATCATCATTCTTTATTTTCTTATAAGACATCATAAGGAAAAATATAATATTTTAAAAACCAAATTCCTCCTTTTATTTCATAAAAACCGAATGCTTACACTGACAGTTTTCAATATCATCCGAATATGTACATCATCATATCCTAATACAAAATATGCTACATGAAAGAGGAAATACACAAAAATCTATCTAATCTTCCAATCTCAACTGACCGACCTTTGAGCTATTTCTTTTCCCAAAAGTACAAGATTATACTTCTTGTAGCGTCTCTCAGTAGCTAATGTCCTCTCTCGGTCCTGAAAAATCAACGTTGCAATTTTGGTGAGTTTTGTGAACTCAATAAGGTAATCATCAGCAATGGTTCACTCAATTCATACAACACATCACACATGTAACATATACTTCACATCTTTGCTTTTTTTTTGTACATAAATTATCACATATCACATTTTCATTTAAAGGTGAGACAAACATACATTTCAATCAGTCAACATACGTATAATAATGTATATGAAATGCTCATGTGACTCTTTTTCAATTTTTACGTTATTGTGACCGAGTGCCTAAACTGTCCCATATCTATTGTGGATACTGGGCTCATTTATACTGTCCCTTATCCGTTAAGGATACAGGGCTCATTTTACATAGTGAGCCTTTGGCTCTTAATCACATTTGGAGCTTTAAGCTCATTTTCGATGGCTACTCAGGTAACAACTCTCATTATCTGGTTATACATTCATGTATGGAATGCATCTCTCATATTTAATCAATCATGTCAAGAGGCACTTATTTCGTCATATTCACATACAAGTAGCACTTCAATATCACATTCATGCACCAAGTCTCGAACCTTTATTATACGGCATCAACATAATCAAATTACATTCATATCATTATTCAAAACATATTCTAAAGCAAACAATTAATTAGGTAAAATTGTCCAGGTTACTCACATTCATATCATTATTCAAAACATATTCTAATGCAAACAATTAATTAGGTAAAACTGTCCAGGTTACTCACAGTTTGCTTCCAAAGCTAATGCCTAGAATGTTGGACCCCAAACCTATTTAATTATTTTTTAGGCATGTTTTAATTTTAGAAGTTTTATTAGATCAGTTAATTGGAATTGAATTATGCTAAGGTTAGAATTAAAGCAAAGTTTGGTTAAGGTATTA
>JANIHZ010000008.1:21037495-21053152 GCA_027478365.1 Erythroxylum rufum
AGCACCACCGCTAGCTACATCTCCTGTTGTATCTCCTCCACCGCCAGTCCACGTTTCCCCTCCTCCTCCTCCTCCACAAGCCTCTCCAACAACTCCTGTGACATCACCGCCTCCGCCACCTCACGCTGTTTCTCCTTCTCCACCTCCTCCCGCAGATGTCCCTGCACCCCCCTTTACCAATTCGCCACCTCCTCCACCGGTGTCAAAGCCTCCCAAGAGTTCTCCATCACCTCCTAAAGTTAATTCTCCACCACCTAGTAGCCCTCCAGTTGCCACAGGTTCTCCACCTCCTCCAGTATCCACTTTGCCATCACCGCCTCCTTCAGTTCCTTCTACACCTTCTATATTGCCACCAGGCACAAGCCCAGCTCCGCCGCAGAATTCAGCAGCAAATGGAAGTCGTAGCAATGAAACCTTTCCCTCTATACCTACTGAGAAACCAACTGCAAGACCAACAAATGGTCCTGATGTTACTGCAAATTCAACATCCACAAATAGTGGAGGTTTTAGCTCTGGGGGTGCAATTGCAATTGGCATTGTGGTTGGGTTTGTGATCCTTAGTTTTCTCGTTATGGCCGTGTGGATTGTACATAAACGAAAGCGAAAGCGATCTAAATCTAACGTTGGGTATGTCATGCCTTCACCATTTGGTTCCTCTAATTCAGGTAAGGCATTAAATGCTGGTTTGGTTTTGATTTGTTACACTGCTACTCCAAAACTTTTGCTGGTGCAGCACTTGTGTCGTCACCAATTGCTTGAAGTATTTTGGTATGCAATTTGGTCAGTGTAGCACGGATATGATGTGTAAATATCAATCTAGAAAGACAAACAAATTTGACTACCAATTCCTACCAGACACAGTGGATCTGTGATCTCATAATGTGTGGTATAAGGTTATGCAGCTATATCTTGCACTTGAAGGCATGAAGGCTAATTCATAGAGACTTAGTAATATTTTTCTCTACACAACATGCAATTTACTGATTCAGTGGCAGTTTTTATGGTCCGTCCATACTATTTGATATCAGGAAAACCAATCATGAAAGGTCGTATGAGCCATTTCACGGAATTAATGTTTCTTCCATTATTGTTGACCTAATATCAATCCTTGAACCAAGCCACCTCAATCTTTATTTTAAATTGACTGGTCACTTTGGGACCTTTACTTGAACCAACAAATTCAGTTTATATGGTGCCTGATGTCTGTTCTAATGAAGAGAATTTCAGTATATATGCTATTTAATGAAGCTTTTTCTGGTTTCAGGTTATATTGAATAATTTATGTTGTCATATTTCTACAAGATAATTTTTTGTCCTTGAATGAAAGCCTAATTTTGAACTCACCAGAAAGTATTGCCAAATTCTGGTGCAAAATGCGAGTAAATTTATTGAAAATTGTCTTTGCAATTCAGAGTCACTATTTCTAAGGGCTTACCCACCAGTCCCCCTTCAAGGAAGTCCTCCTGGCAGTGATTTTGTGTATTCCCCATCAGAGTCTGGTGGAGTAAATAATTCGAAATCGTGGTTCACCTATAATGAACTAGCTCAAGCCACGAATGGATTTTCAACACAGAATCTCTTGGGTGAAGGTGGATTTGGCTGTGTTTACAAAGGCATTCTTGCTGATGGAAGAGAGGTAGCTGTAAAACAATTGAAGATTGGTGGTTCACAAGGAGAGCGTGAGTTCAGGGCAGAGGTTGAGATTATTAGCCGAGTACATCATCGGCATTTAGTTTCTCTGGTGGGTTACTGTATATCAGACAATCAAAGATTGCTTGTGTATGACTACCTTCCAAACAATACTCTACATTATCATCTCCATGGTAAGATACATATCTAAGTTTTGAAAGGGTAAAGTCCTCCATTTTGAGTGCGCTTTATATCATAAGTGGATTTCATGCAGACATACTCATGGAATATCTCTTTAGTCAAAAATTGTGTTTGTATTGGATAGTTTTATCAATAAGGTGCTTGGTAGAATCATGTGGCAGACTGTAAAAGAACTAATATGACTGGTCAATAGCCTAATAATTAGGTACTAGTTGATTACTAGGTAGATTCGCATTATTATACTCCATTCATTGAATAGAGAAGTGTTTCGGATTTCTTTTTTTTATCAAAAGACATTAGAGAATGTATTTCAGCTTTAAGGAGGATTATGGCGCATTGGGTATTTTGGACTCTAGTTTTCTTCATTTTCTCCCTCTCGTTTCCAATTGTCTTTATCTTTGTTGTCAGCCCGTTGCTTTCTTTCACCTTGCTATGGACTGTGATCTGGTTTGGAAATCCTATGATAATGCATTATCTGCATCCTTATGCACCTTTTCAGGTGAAGGGCGACCAATTATGGATTGGGCAGTCCGAGTCAAGGTTGCTGCTGGTGCAGCTCGTGGCATAGCTTACCTCCACGAAGACTGTAAAGTTTCTACTTTTTATTTTTTCAATTCTATTTTAACTTCTGATTTACATTCCAGTCTTTTAAACAAAAATTTTCAATTCTATCTTTTGAATATGGACATTTTCTTTTCTTTACATGCAAAATTTTGCCATTTAAGCGTAAAATTTTGCTTTCTCAAGGGCCAGTTAAGTGTATGTTAGAAGCATGTTCAGTCACTCAGATAAGTCTGATTAGCATCACTACTGATACTGTTTGCAAGTGTAGGTAAACTTATCAAGTCAATAGCACATGATCGTCTAGGAAGCTTTTGGAACTTTGCTTTAGTCCCCACATATAAATAAAGCTGTGCTTCTTTGTATTTGCTCTCTTCAATTCTATTTTTGTGACAATTTATTCATTTTCCCTTGTTTTTTTTGAATATTTCAGGCCATCCTCGCATTATTCACAGGGACATCAAGTCATCAAACATCCTTCTTGATAGCAATTACGAAGCTCGGGTATGCATCTTTCTGAACATATAGACATTGTTGATCATTGACAGCCCCTGGAGAAATGGTTTTATAGCTAAGCACTTTATTCAATCAAAATTCTGTTGGAGTGCTTCTTGACCCCCTTATTATATAAGTAAACCTCTTGGCGGTAATATGGTGCGGAGATGCCTAATATGGTTTACTACATTAAATTTAGATAAAATTGGAGGGTTCTTTTCTTCCTTCATTGGAAACTTTTTAGCTAACAGCATGTGTTTCTCAAACTGTATGATTTTCTAAAATACAGGTTTCAGACTTTGGGCTCGCAAAATTAGCACTGGAACTGGAGTCAAATACTCATGTAACTACCCGTGTGATGGGAACTTTTGGGTATGTGATCCATTGATAACTGGTTTTGATTCTTTTCTTAGGGGTAAAATGCTATCCATTTGGGCTTATTCTCTCAAAAAGGAAGTAGTATAAGCTAGCATTACTTAATGATTCACAATTTCTTCTCCTCTTGCTTTTGACTATTATTTCTTTTAGAAGTCTGTGCGTGTTCTATGCTTTTGTATCAAATTGTTGGTTATGAATGATGTCATTTTAGCAAGTACCTATTTAAGGAATAATATGTCTTATTGGAGATCAGATTTCTTATTTCATTGCTTTCTCATGGATTGAACTTCTATTTTCCAGATATATGGCTCCAGAATATGCAACAAGTGGCAAGTTGACTGAAAAATCTGATGTTTATTCCTTTGGGGTTGTGCTTTTGGAGTTGATTACAGGCCGGAAGCCTGTTGATGCATCTCAACCATTGGGGGATGAAAGCCTGGTTGAATGGGTACGTCCCATAAAAATGTTGAATGCCATATTTTCTGGAGTTTGATGGATATTTTCTGATATACTTTGATTGAAAAGATGTCAGAAAATTTCATAACTGAGTTAGACAATTCTTCTTTTTAAAATTTAATCATGTGAGCTAGCATTAGAAGTTCTAAATTTCTATGATGGTTATAGCATGATTTGTTACGTTTGTAATAACGAATGCTATCATTCCAAATGCATTAATTTCCTTTAGCTTACTTTCCTTTAGCATGCCAACTATAGTATTAGCTCAAAATTCTTCTGGTGCTTTTGGGTTCTTTATATTGTAACATATTGTTGCATCTCTATATCTTGAACTGTTTTTCTATAAGTTTGTATTTAATTCCTAGGATAGTAGTTGCGTTTCTATTCTCCCAAATGCTTGGTTGTATCATCACATCCTGCGTGCTGCATCCCCTCACGTGGGATCCATGAAATAAAGGAGTGATCGATAGGGAGTCTTTTTGGAACTTGATTCTCTGGCAACATATTCTTATGCAACGTGCAATTTGGCTTTGAAATTTGTGCTCAGGCTAGACCATTGCTTACTGAAGCACTTGAGAGAGAAGACTTTGAAGCATTAGTTGATCCAAAGCTAGGCCGGAATTATGTTGCAGGTGAAATGTTCAGAATGATTGAGGCAGCTGCAGCTTGTGTGCGTCATTCAGCTGCAAAAAGACCTCGAATGAGTCAGGTAACCATTGTACCTGTTGCAGTGTTTCTCCTCGAGTAGTGCTCTTGATTTAGAGATGTTTAACTTGATAATTTTTGCCCGTCAGGTTGTGAGAGCTTTAGACTCTTTAGATGAGTTGTCAGATCTATCCAATGGAGTGAAACCTGGCCAAAGTGAAATATACGACTCTAGAGAGCAGTCAGCACAAATCAGAATGTTTCAGAGGTTGGCATTTGGCAGTCAAGATTACAGTTCAGATTTCTTTGACCGTACTCAAAGTAGCTGGAGGAGTGGAGATCGTGGTGACAGGGGGAGTTATATACCGTAAATATGTATGTATTTGGATTGAAAGCTTGACATGGAAAATTCTGAGCTATTCCTAAGTTACGCAGCACACCAGGTTTGGTAACAGCTGACGTGAGATGCCTCGGACTTGCTTGTTCAGACCCATGTACAACAACCTGGTGGCTTTTCTTTTTGTCTCGACTAACAACATTTTTTTCCTGTATGATTTCCTCATTTTGTATGCCTTGTCACATACATTCGTTATTCTATTTCTAGCCTTCCTTTGTATTTAAAGATTACTTGATAATGTAATGTAATAATAATAGTCTTATTCCAATTTTTGTTACCCAATGTAGAATCAAGCCGTGGGTTCTCTTATTGATTTGGTGTTAGGATAGCTGTTGCTAACTGAAAATAGTAGATAAGGTAGTTGACTAGACTACATTCCTGTCCTTGACACTGATGGGCAGAAACAATTGCGTCATTCAGTCCAACGATTAACTACTTGATGTGACTGACATCAAAAAGCTAAGCCACATTAATACCTCCTACTATGTCTATATTAATATTGGTTTTTATTCTATTAGAAATATTCTGTTATGTGAACTTAGGGTCATATTATTTTGTAGGTTTGATATTATATTATATCTTTGTTATAATTAAGTAAAAAAAAGATGGAATGTTTACAAAATGAAAAAGAAAAAGAGCTTCAACTAGTCTAAAATCCAAGCCAACATTACATTGCATGACCTTAAGGTCTCTATCCTTAATTATGCACTTAACAAATAAAGGGAATCAGGCACAGGACAACACTTACCTCCCTCGTGCATTTTCCATCTAATCTTCTCATCTACCACACTATGGTCAGCCTTTGCTTTCTATAAAGGAAAACGAGCCCAGTCTTCTCTTCTAAATAAACCAGCAATGATGCTGCTAAGAGAGATGGGTAAAGTGGCTTTGACAGAAGAAAGAAAGATATGTCATGGAAATGCGTTTTTGAGTTATAGTACAGAGATTAAACTGGTTTGTGTAACCAGTGGCAACTCATTCTTGGGTTCCCATGTCGTCAAGGAGCTCTTGGCTCGGGGTTACCTTGTTCGAGTTACTCTTCAAAATCCAGGTTTGCAAATAAATCCCTGTACCTGTATCACTAACATCTAGCATGAATTTACACAGCTCTTACGTACCTGGTCATTATATAAAACATTAAATTTAAGAATCCTGCTATATATAAATTTTTAAAAAACTCTTCGAGTAATTCATTCAATTAGCAACTTGTTCTTAACATGGGCACAGGATCTACCTTCCTAACTTTTTCGGTAACTGATAAATGCTTCTTGCATGTCGTGCTTCAATTTTTAAAGATTATTTTTGATCTGCTTCTTCTTATTGTATTGTACTATGTTTTCCAAGTTTCTTCCTCAGCCAGCTCTGTTCTTGCCATGCAGTGGATTTTGAAGACATGAAGAGGCTAATTGAAGAAGAAGAGCTAAACAAACTACATGATGTTGTAGTGGCAAAGATGCAAGATCTGGACAGCCTTTGCAATGCATTTAAAGGTTGCCATGCTGTTTTCCATACATCCTCCTTCATTGATCCTCATGGAATCTCTGGTTATTCCGTAAGTCAGAATCCCACGTACCATCCATGGTTCCTATGGGTGTGCTTATGAATAAATATTATATAATTATCAAGTCCAGTCAACAATTTCTGATAATTAAGTCATGAAAATTGACAACCTCCATGAATTTGTCATCTTAAATTGTGTTTTCAAGTAGATGATTTTCCAAATCATAAGGTTTATCATTCATAATATAAATATATATATTTTTTTAAAAAAGGGTCAGTGTGTTCTCTTCCTGATTTCCTTTGCACAATAATTTCAGGAACAAATGGCATTTCTTGAGGCTGAGGCTGCAAGGAACGTAATTGAAGCCTGTGGTAGGGCAGCTTACGTGAAGAGATGCATCTTCACTTCTTCTCTTCTTGCTTCCATCTGGACTCGTGAAACTCCAGATAGGATTATCAATGAAAAATGTTGGAGCGATGAGGAATTCTGCAGAGAAGAAAGGGTACCTTTCTGTTTTGTTGAGAAAAAACTTGCCTACTCCAAATCTGTCACTGATTTGAATCATTATCAATCAAAACCTGAACTTGGCTATCTCTTTGGAACGGAAAACAGCTGTGGCTTGCCTTGGGGAAGACAACAGCAGAAAGAGCTGCTTGGAGGAAGTCTAAAGAATTAAAAGTGAATCTTGTCACTCTCTGCCCTGCCCTTCTCATGGCTAATTCCTTCCCGCATGCTCACAAAGAAACGTCCATATCGTATCTTAAAGGTCATTACGTTAGATCGACTTCCACAAACTTAGCTCAAACTCAAGTTTTTATACATCATACCCGTTTCTGAGTAGCCTTCTCTCTTTTATTTATGGTCTTGTTCTCTCAAAATTGACGAAGTTTTGTATAGGTGGCTCAATCATGCTTCAACGAGGCATTCTAGCAACTGCAGAAGTAAAGAAGGTGGCGGAAGCTCATGTCCGTGTTTATGAAGCCATGGACTGTGGAGCTTGTGGACGATATGTTTGTTTTGACAAAGTAATACAAAGTATTAACGAGGCCATTCAGCTAGAAAATGAATTGAAGATCAAACGAAAGTTGTCTGGAGCAAGAAATGGAAATGGGGTCTCACCACAAGAAACAGAGGAAATACCTGAAAATCTCAGCAGTTCAAAGCTTGTAAAATTGTTATTACAAGCTTCTGAAAACAAATCCTGCAAAGATTGAAGCGCATAATCTTTTGCAACTAACTGTCACTATTTTCTGTTGCAGAAGAGCTTTATACCAAACCACCATTAATGAAAGACTTTTTTAAGTATGAAATTACTTGAAATATGTAAACAGAAAGGCTCTAGACGCAATTCCATCTTGAATTTTTCCTAACCTTTCACCATTAACAAATGACTCAGTGAGGTTATGCAATAAGTGGTAGGAATAATTTGTTTAGTTGTTTGATTGAGTTTGATCGAGTATTTAGAGTAGTTAGTAAGGTATGACAGGTATTGGGAGTTATCACTAGTGGAGTCCATTTTTCAGTTGGTTTGTTATGAAACATTTCTTTTCTGTTTCCTAGTTTCTTTCATTGTCTGATGATTGTAAGCTCTATTTAGAGCATTTTCTTGGTATAGTTCGTAGAAGTAATAGGTGCAGAGTTTTCCTTCCCTTAACTTCTCTATCTTCTCCGTTTTATCGGTACCATAACAGTGGTATCAGAGCTTGTGAGTGGGTATGCCGAGTGAACCTTAAATTTGTGAGAGCACACTAATAAATCTGAGTGTTCGTATAGCCTACTTTCCACCTTGCGTGTTATTGCAGCAGCCAAAGAGTATTCATGACGTCCGATAATTTTGTGCAACCAGCAATCCGTCGCTCTGATGGTCATTATGATCAATGGAGCACGTCGATGGAAAACTTCTTCAGATGGAAGGAATATTGGGCTGTAGTTATTTCTAGAGTAGCATAACCAAAGAATATAATTGCCTTTTAATAAAAATATTTATTCAAAGTTCGTAGAATTTTCAAGTGCTAAATCATAGACTTCCTTTCCTTTGGTACATCTCATTATTCTTCGCCGTTTAATTTAGTTCACAGTGATGTTTAGGACCACCTCCGTAACCACACATATGTGATATTATTATTCTATCATTTTTATTGGTCATGCCACAAGGTTTACGTGGATATATTTTTAAGAAATCGAAATGAAGTTCCTAAAATAATAATGTTTTTGGTAAATTTTCATTCAGACTTGGGTGAAGAATACACTAGAACTGAATTGTGTGAATTTTTTTTTTGGTTTCCAATGTGTCTTTCAATGGTCTTGTCCTCACACTTTGGAGAAAAAGGGAGTGGTGGCAACCTCTATTCTTGACCTTGTAATAAATCTCTTGAATATTCTCAATTTTTTTTATTCTTATGTCTATTTTCTTCCTAATCATAAACATAATAAATGGTAGCAAAATCTGTTAAATTTGTTATAGGAAAAAAAAACAAAAATGTTATCTTTGTTATGATCTTGTAAGTCATCTAGACATGTCATTTTGTTAGAAAATTTATATTATTATAAATTAAACGACACTAATAATCACTCACTTGTGTCTATTTTACCTAATTCTTTTGGCATTTTTTATATAGATTGTGACTTGGAAACTCATCAAAATGGAGAAACAATGTTTGCAAAGACCTCTGACACTTCACCTATTGCGAATGAGTCTTTTTCTTTTAGCAATACCATTCTTGAAGATACTAAAAACACCTTGCTTGATAATTCTGAACCAGTTGTTAAAAATTCTAACTCTACTTGATGTTTATCTCGTCATGTTGGACCATCAAAATGATATAGCCATTCTCTTAAAAGATACAAAAAATTGCATGTCATACATACGACATCAAACTCTATTCATGTACCTAATTCTTATGCTTAAGTAACAAGTCAAGAGTGTTAGAAACAAGCCATGGATAAGGAGCTCCATGCTCTAAAGGAAAAACACTCATAGGATCTGTTTCACTTCCTCCTCAAGCTTCTATCATTGGTAGTAGATGGGTTTAGGTTGTTAAACTAAAACAGATGCTCTCTTGATAGGTACAGGGTTAGACTCATAACTTAAGACTATAAACAAAATTATGGCTTAGATTATGAAGACATTTTTTAGCCCAATTGCTAAAATGACCACTATTCATACCTTACTTTGTGTTGTTTTCATCAAATAATGGCCCCTTTTCCAAATGCATTTGAATAATGCATTTTTTTATAGCGACTTAAAGGAGTTAGTTTATATGAAGCCACCCCAAGGTCATCCTTTGCCAACATCTAATTTGGTTTGTGGACTTCAAAAGGCTCTTTATAGATTGAAACAAACACCTTGTGCTTGGTTTGAGAAATTTAGATCTGTTATAGTTAGTGTTGGCTTTTTCCCAAAGTAATATTGATCATTGTATGTTCTTGAAGCATTCATCATTTGGTATTATCGTTTTACTATTCTAAGTAGATGATATGATTATTACTAGAAATGATCAAGAGTTTATTTTTCATTTAAAGCAATTTTTATAATCTTCCTTTTATATGAAAGATTTTGATACTTTAACAAATTTTTTAGGTTTGGGAGTTCATCACAAGGAAGAAGGAACAAAGCTTTATCAATAAACTTACACTAAGGAGTTAATTAAGTTGGCTAATCTCTCTTATTATAAAATGCACATAATCCTATGGAAATCAATACTAAAAATGGGAAAATGATGGGGAATTGCTAAATGATCCCACTTTGTATTGACAACTTGTTGGTAGTTTTATCTACCTAAATATGACAAGACCTGATATTTCATATAGTGCTGAGTCAATTTGTATATGACACTCGATAACTTTATTTTTTTTACATTACTTCGAATTATTAGGTACTTGTGATGTACTACAGACATAGGTTTATTTTTCTCCTTCCAACACATCTTAAGTTTGTAAAGGTTTGCTAGTTTAGATTGAGCAGGGTGTACATACTCATTACTTTTTTATTGGTTAGTGTATGTTCTTAGCAGATTCCTTGATTTCATGAAAAGTGTAAAAAACAAGATTGCATTTTAAAATCATCAACGAAGGAGAAATATAAATCCATTTATACTGTTTGATCTGAAATTATTTGGCTTCAATAGTTATTAGGAGAGTTGAATATACAAACTACTTATCCTGCTCCTTTGCATGAAGATATTACAAGTGCCATTTATATTACCTTCAATCCTATATTTGTGGGCGTACAATGCACATTGAAAGTGGACTACCATTAGATTTGTAATCTTGTACAAGAAAATGTTATTTGTCTAAAGAAAGTTCCTTCGCATGATCAAGTTGCAGATCTTTTCACTAAAGTCACGAGTATAGCATGTCATAACTATTTACTATCTAAATTAATGCTACCCAATTAACTTTAATTTAAGGGATGGTTTTAGTGAAATAGAGATTGACTTATGTTGTTAATCAAGTGGTGATTAAGTTAAAACTTAGGTTATATTTGTGGGATTATTAACTTTAATTGCTAATTATCAATAAGGTACAATTAAGGGCTTAAATAATGTATTTACAAGTTGTAATTACCTTGTATATAGCTGGATACTCAAGTATCAGTAACTAGGCTATGCATCAATTCACATAAAAATATAGAAATTTGAAATCCTTGTCCTAGTTGCTTATATTTCTTCTATTTATTATTATGGTATCCTTATCCTAGCTCCTTATCTTTCTTTTATTTATTATTAGAAATAACACGTGGTATTTAGGCACCTATTGCAGCAACCACATATATGGAGAAAATAACACATTTTCTGGGTTGGATGAAACTTTCCAAGATACTATCAAGTTTGGTGATTGTTCAAATGTCAAAGTAATAGGGAAGGGAAAGGTAACTACGCAAACTAAGAGAAACTTAACCACATTATTTTTAATTTCCTATTTATACCAGATTTGAAGACAAGCTTATTTAGTATGGGTCGCCTGCAAGAAAAGGGATATGAGATTTGTATTAAGAATTAAGTATATAGAATTCAAGATGTCAAGTTTGGATTCATTACTAAAGTTAAAATGACAACAAGTTGAATGTTCCCACTTTATCTCCATAATGTCACCCATTTATGCTTCTTGGTTAAATTGAAGGACGTGGCATGCTTATGGCATTTATGCTATAGTCACCTAAGCTTCAGTGGGTAAAAGACCTTACTGTAAAAAAAGGTGGTGATTGGTCTCCTTCTATTTCCCTTTATAACTCCATCTAATCTATGCTAAGATTGTGTTATTTGTATAAAAAAAAATAGTGATTGGTCTCCTTCTATTTCCCTTTTTAACTCCATTTAAACTATGCTAAGATTGTGTTATTAGTAAAAAAAAACAATAAGATTCCTTTCCAAAAAGAAAACTCCATAAAGCATAAAAGATGTTGGAAGTGGTACACTCAGATATAGTAAGCCAATAACTCCTATAGCTAATAGAGGTAAATGATATTTTATTACCTTCATTGATGATTATAATAAGATAATTTAGATATATTTTTGTACGAGAAATTCGAAGCCTTTATATATTTAAAAAAATTTAAAGCACTTATTAAAAAGGAAACCAAGAGTTTCATATAAATACCTTACGCTGATCAAAGATGATAATATAACACATACGAATTTGTAAAATTTTGTGAGGAACAAGGCATCAAAAAATAACTTACAACAATGTATAGACACACACATACACACACAAAATTGGTGTATGTGAAAGGAAGAATCTTACAATTCTAAATATGGTGTGGAGCCTTTTTACAATAAGCAGAATTCTTAAAGTTTCTAGCTGAAAGTAGTCAATTGAAGAGTTCATGTTTCTAAATCTTACTCTTTTTGTTTAAAACATGACCCTTAAAGAGGTTTGGAATAGGTAGAATCTTACAATATACCACTTCAAAATTTTCAGAAGCATTGGATATGCTCACGTCCCATATTAGATAAGAAGGAAGTTAGATGATGAGGTAGAAATTGAATTTTTCTTAGTGTTAGTGATTAGTCAAAGGCTTACAAAACATATAATCATATCATCAAGAAAATTATTGTCATTCGAGATGTTGTCTTTGATGAAGAGATGTTTTGACCTTGGAGTAATGAAAGAGTTGTTAGACAACAAATTCTAGTAAACTAGGAAGACAAAAATGGAAGTGAAACACAATATGTTTCACTCGAACAAAAATAAGAACCAATATTACTTGCTCTTTAAAGTTAGTTAAATAAAGAATATTCAGTCCCTCATAACATAGCAACAACTTAAAGGAACCATTGATCAACTTTAAGCTACAGATAGTTCACATCCTCAACAAATTAAAGGAAAGTATAGATGTTACACTATTAGGTATCTGGGATTAATGATTTTGAGGATCCACTCACACTTTTTGCCTTATTTTCATATTGTAATCTAACAAGTTTCGAAGCTACTATCAAAGAAAAGAAATAGCGGAAGGCTACGGATAAGAAAATGAGTACTATTGAAAGAAATAATACTTGTTAGTTGAATAACCTTCTGAAGGGACAAAAGACCATTGGTGTGAAGTGGGTCTATAAGACAAAGTTGAATGAGAATTAAGAAGTTGATAAATACAAAGTATGTCTTTTAACTGAAGGGCCCAAGCAAGAGTTTGGCATTGACTTCATAAAATGTTTGGTCCAATTGTAAGATATGACACAATTAGGTTGATTGTCGTATTGGCATCTTGTAATTTATGGCCAATCTTTCGGTTGGACATGAAGTCAATTTTTTTACAAGAAGACTTGAAAGATGAGTATTTATTAATTAACCTCCTGGTTATGTGAAATTAGGTTATGAGCATAAAATTCATAAATTGAAAAGGGCTTTATATAAACTAAAACAAGCACCAAGAGGTTGGTATAACAATATATATACTATCACTTAAATGAGGGCTTTAAAAGGTGTCTATGTAAGCATAATCTTTATGCAAAAATTAAATATGGTGGAAAGCTACTTATTGTATGCTTATATGTAGATTATTTAATTTATATTGGAAATGATTAGGACTTATTTAAATAATTTAAGCAATCTATGATGCGTAAGTTTGACATGTCTGATCTTGGGATGATGCATTATTTTCTCAAGATAGAAGTTGTGTAATTTGTTGCTGGAATTTTCTTAGCTATAAGAAGTATTTAGAGGAAAGTTTGGTTAGGATTGGTATGATTGTAACGTCATCACTACTCTAACTAAAAAGGAATTATAGCTTATGAAGAATCCTTTAAGAAAAGGAGTTGATGGCACTCTTTATAAGTAGATTGTTAGAAGCTTGACTTACTTGACAACTACTAAACTTGATGTAATGCAAATTGTAAGTATGATTAGTAGGTATATGGAAAGTTTAAAAGAGATTCATCTTCTGATTGCAAAAAGGATTCTCAAATATCTATTGGGAACTACTGATTTTGGGCTTATATATATATATAAGGGATGATAAATCATATTCATTTGGATTTTGTGATAGTGATTATGCTTCAAACTCAGATGATAAAAGTAGTAGTTCCATCTATGCTTTTATTATGGATTGTACAACTATTTCTTGGTGTTTTAAGAAGAAACCCTTAGTTATTTTATCAACCATTGAAGCTGAATTTATAACAGTAACATCCTGTGCATTTTAAGTTCTTTAGTTGAGGAATATTCTTGAAGAGCTATTGTTCAAGTAACAAGAACCCACTAAGAATTTTTGCAATAATAGTTTAACAATTCAGCTCTCAAGGTACCTTATCTTTTATGGGAGGTGTATGCACATAGATGTAAGATATCACTTCCTACATGATCTCTTAAAAGCTAGAGCTATTAATCTAATTTTCTGTAAGAGTGAAGATCAAGTTGCTAATATTTCTATGAAGCCCCTCGATTAGCCAATTTCTTGAAGGTCCAAAGGTTACTTAAAAGTGCTCACTATAGAAGATCCAATTTATGGGAGGGCCCTATTGGGAGATAAACTGCATGTTTTGAAATATTCGATTTTAATAGAGAGAATGTTAGGAATAATTTGTTTGGTTTTCTGATTGAGTTTGACCAAGTATTTGGAGTAGTCAGTTAGTTGTCCTAGATATTAGGAGTTATCGGTAATGGAGTAGTGTAGTCCATTTCTTAGTTGGCTTGTTAGGAATCATTTCTTTTTTGTTTCCTATTTTCTTGCATTGTTTGATGATTGTAAGCTCT
The DNA here is from genome assembly GCA_027478365.1 of Erythroxylum rufum. Taxonomy (NCBI): domain Eukaryota; kingdom Viridiplantae; phylum Streptophyta; class Magnoliopsida; order Malpighiales; family Erythroxylaceae; genus Erythroxylum; species Erythroxylum rufum. The sequence continues at coordinate 21,051,952 of JANIHZ010000008.1, forward strand.
ATATATAGAGTATTTGCTAGGTATATACTTGCATTGTTTTTCTTCCTTTAACTTATTTATCTTCTTTTTTTATCAATATCATAACAATAAGTGGTATAACTTGAGACAAAGCTGCTAAGGTTGGTGAAAAAGTTTTAGTTACTGACTTAAATTTCTTAGAAGATTGTTAAAATGATGGACAGAGATTGCTAGAATAATGATAATGCACAATATATTGAGATGAAGGGTTGCCATTATACTTTTTTACCCAAAAAAAAGAACCTTTAACCTTCTTTAGTTACTTAAATGGTACATTTAATAGCTAGTCAGGCATTAATTATTTGTCAGAGTGATCAATAAACTAGTAATGACAATCTTAAGAATTTTAGACCTTTAACGATCCTTGGATAAATGGTACATTTAGTTTAATATTAATTATTTCCTAGAGTGATTGATAAATTAGTAATAAAAATTTCAAGAATTTTAGCCAAATGTTTGAATATGTAATGCCTTCCTATATAAACCGTTCACCTAGAAAGTAGGTTTTAGGGGATAATTAAGTTTCAGATTTAGTAGAAAATTTTATAAAGAGGAATATTAACTATCTCAATTATAATACGAGCCTTTGAGTTTAAAAGGAACATGAAATGTATAAATAGACATTTTCAGTTATAAATATTATGTTAATACAAACTCTAACCATTTAATGTGCAATTTTTCAATCACAAGCCTATTTAAAATAACTTCCAATCATTTAAATGTGACAGTTACCTAAATATAACGTTCAATAACAATTTTTATTTTGATTTCAATTATTTATATATAATTTTTTTAGACACAAACACATTTTATGCAATTTTCAACCATTCAAATATGACACTTTATTCATTTAACAATGTCAATCAATCAATATAAGTTGTTCAATGAACAGTAATACACAAACTAAGAAGAGAAAGATAGAGAAAAATAAAAAGAGAGAAGTTAAGGGTAAATGAGTTTATAAACTCGTTAACTTCTCCATATTAAGTGGGTCAATTATTCACTTTATAAAATTGGGGACTTTAAAAAAAAAACAAAATTTCCTATTCTTTAATTTAATACCCTTATATTTTTATAAAAGAATAAATAGTAAACAATACATAATTAAACCTTATGAAAATTTTACAAAAAAAAAGTTCTTTTATTCTAATAAGGTCATTAGTAAAAAAAAATCATGAATTAT
>JANIHZ010000008.1:21144388-21156975 GCA_027478365.1 Erythroxylum rufum
AAGCTTTGGTATGTATGATGTTGTGTAAGTAAAGTTTGTTCGAACTCATGGGATTTGTAATGGTATGAAGAATTGAATTTTCTTTTGTGTATGAGTATACTTAGCTTGATGTTAGATGTGAATGTATGTGTTTATTTTGAATGGTTGAATGTTGGATGTCGGATTTCTGATTTTGGGACTTTCGCCGCGGCAAAGCCAGTGGTCGTCACGGCGAACATCCATTGGTTTGTCGCGGCGAACCGATATGTTGCCGCGGCGAACGCCCCTTTTTACGACTTTGCCGCAACGAGAAATGGTTTATGCCGTGGCGAACTCCTTTTGCTGCCACGCTGGGATTTGTTTTAATTACAATCCTTTCCGCTTTTATCTCATACAACTGTCCCAACGGGTCACCTCGGGTTCAGCCTTGGGGGTCGGGGCTCAAGCCTTACATTCTTCGGTATCAGGAACCGATTGTTAGGCTCCAAAAATGGGGTCCAACATTACTAATTGTTGTATTCTTTGGAAAAGGGATGAGGAAAACACAGGTCACTTATTCTTTCAATGCAATTTGATTACTGAAATATGAAAACATTGCTTCACAAATTTCTAATCACTAATCACTAATGCACTAAATAACTTAAACAATAACAAGAACTGGCATTTTATAATTAAGCATCCAAATAGAACTATAAATGGTACTTTTGCATTTCATTTTCTTCTATGGATGCAGCTACATAGGATAAGAGAAACAATCACATTTTTCAGGAAAAGTGTCTTTCTAAGGGACAATTTGATAAACAACTTATGTTGTTTATCAAATATTACATTGGCATTCATAAGCATAAATTTCAAGACATGAAGTATCTTATTTCCAATTGGAATGCCAAAAACTCCATATCTATGGCCCAAGTTTTATTGCAAGTCATAAAGTAAAAGAAGCTTTCAAAAGATAATTAGTATAATAGAATACCATCTTCTAGATTTCTCTTGTGTTGTTTCTTATGAAAAGATCAAGGTAGGATTGAATGATTAATTTCTTTGAGTTGTATCGTAACCAAATGACCTGGTTATCATTTGTTAGATTAGGAAGATAGCTTGGCAGATTACCTCTAATTAAGCTAAGCCCCTAGGATGTATAAATTGTCAGCTCTAATTACTTTTTTTACGATCACCAAATTTTTTTAACATTCAAGAATCCCAACAGTGGTGGATTTAATGTCTAGGAAGGTTCAGGGGTTTTTGAGGATTCTAGTTCTCATACTATACTTAGGTTCTTTTCCCACTTTCTATTTTCACCTTCATCTTAGGTTTTATACTCTTTTTCATTTTGAAATTTTGTTAGTGGGTCTAAGAAGTTGCTAGATTTAAACATCCAAAAATCTCCAACTCTTAGAAAAAACATATGATCTATTAAACTCAAAGTGAAAACCTATAAAGAGATCTCATATCATATTGTAAAAAAGCATTATATTTTTTATTTTGATGGATTGGAACCCCAAACCACTATTCTCTTTGGGCAGACAAATCTCCCTACATTTGATTCTTGCTTTCATAACATCACTTTTATCCCATTTTGATAGGAAAATCTTTAAGATGCTTAAAATATCTTTGATCAATTTCAAATGAAGAGCTAAATAAGGATTCCAATATACATGCATACTAGCCAACATTGAGTAAACTAGTTATTGCTTTCTAGGGAAAGATAAATTTCGGTTTTTCGTATACCTAATTTCTTTTTTATCATTTCAAATAAAAAAAGGCAATAGAAAATGTAGGTTTGGAGGTGGTAATTAGGATGCTAAGATATTTTTATAGGAGTTTACTACAATCTAAACCCAATCAGCTGAATAATCATATTAGCAACCTCAATGTCACCTATATGGTAACTTTTAATTGGGTTGTGTGAAACTAAATAATTTGTAAAAATCTTTCAATCCTTTGATGAAAACTGGACTCATCATTAGTTTGATTTAATAAAAACAAACCATCAATGAATGACAATTGGAAAGCTTGAAGTTACTACACTTGTAGTAGTATATAAATCACTTCTAGTTCTTGATATGGTTGGTTAAAGAAAATAGAGAGCTTTATTGTAGATTATGACTAGACAAAATGAGAGGGGTCCCTTTATCTAGACTCTTTTGCCTATTTAAACAATTAAGTAGGTTCACCATTAATCAAGATACTGACTATAGTTGTAGTTAAGCATTTTTCAGCCATTTAATGAACATTAGAGGGAATTCAAAGGTAAATAAATATTTCAATATAAAATTCTACCCTACAAAGTCAAATACTTAATGAAAAACAATTTTAAATGTAACTATTAGTCTTAGCCTTATTGTAGTAATTCATGTAGAAAACGTGAGCGAGCAAGAAGTTTTTGTCTATGTTATGGCTCTGAATGAACACTCTTTGTGAGAGAATGATAAATTTCTTTAGCATAGTTATTAGTCTATTAAAAAACATTTCAGAAATAATCTTATATATCACATTACAACAAAAAAGGATGCCTATAGTTTTGGAATTTAGTTAGAATAGGCATCTTTAAGACTGTACATTATTAATATCCCAAGGTATGATCCCTTCAGAGAAGAATTTAAGAACAACAATGGAGATGGTGTCACTAATATGGTTACATATATATTTTCAAGAACTTAACATTCATTCCTTCCACCCTAGGTGCCTTATTAGCATCCAAGTTGAATCAGGCTTCTTTAATATCATGTTTACTATATTGATTAGCGAGGAAAAATTATTGATCTTGAGAGATGTAAGGAAAAATAAAGGATGCGAGATCTAACAAAGAATTAGAGTTATTATTATAGTTGCTTAAAGAGTCTTGAAATGTTCATAAGCTAGGTGTTTAATAACCCTTTTATTACTATAGGTATTAACTAAGATATCAAATATAAGATATATTATATTGGTATTTCTTTGAAGTAGTAGAGGATTATAGAAAAACTTGGTGTTAAGATCCCTATCTTAGTTATTGAATTTTGGATTTCTATTGCATTAAATATTTTTGCATTATCAATGCTAAAACTAATTTTGATAGTGCTAACTTTTCAATTTACTTTAAATGATAATTAAAGAGTCTAGAAATGTTCACAAGCTAGGTGTTCAATAACCCTTTTATTACTATAGGTAATAACTAAGATATCAAATATAAGATATATCATATTGGTATTTCTTTGAATTAGTAGAGGATTATAGAAAAACTTGGTGTTAAGATCCCTATCTTAGTTATTGAATTTTGGATTTCTATCGTATTAAAGATTTTTGCATTATCAACGCTAAAACTAATTTTGATAGTGCTAATTCAATTTGCTTTAAATGATAATTTTTAGGATCATCTTTACGAATGTCTTCTAAAGAGTTTAGTTTTTGTTTAGCCTCTTTGACAATAGTCTCTAAGTTACTCATAGAATTGCTATCTTTTTTTTAAGTTACTCCTTAATTGCTTGAAATTTTCCATGTATTTAAAAGCCTCAAACTCTTTAACTTGGGATTTTAGACCTTTCAACACATCATTTTCAAAGTCAAAAGCTTATGATAGATAATTATTGAATATGAAAGTAATGCATCTTTTTTCTAGTTACCTAGTTAGGACAGAGGGTAGTCTTTAAGCAACAAATTCCATTGCTCTATATAACTTCTTTTTGATAAACTATCTATCTTTTTAGTTATTCTTCTAAGTAAAATAATGGCATACACATCTTAAATCAGAAAGACCTAATTTCTTGATTTATCTTCAAACATCATCATAATATGAAGCTTGATGGTCTATAAACCTTCCCGTTTTATGACTTGACATAGTTCAATTGAAATCCCTCATTATGAATTAAGTTATAAAGGCATCCATATTGATTTTAGAGATCTACCAGCAACTACTTCCTAGAGCCATATTATTGGAAGCATAACTAGTTTAGGCAAAGAAAGGAAATAGTAGAATTCTAACTAAAATATGATATCTATACCAATATGACTTCATCATCACTGAGGTTAGGATTATAACCCACTATAATCTTGCCATCAAAGTTAAATTAAAGGTTATTAGTCGAGTTCAAATTTTGATCAAAAACTTGTGAGATTACAAATACCACTACAACAAAAGAGACAATTGGCTAGGTTTTTAAAGTTGTGATTTAGAAATCGTACCTAAATGTGAGCTTTTAGTGACAATTTAGAGAATCATCACCAAAAGATAAGCCTTTGTTGAAGATTTCCAAAATTGTCACTAAATGGCACGCTTTTGGCAACGATTCCAAAAAAATTCGCTAAATGGAAAGCTTTTGGCGATGATTCAGGAAAATCATCGCAAGATGTTTATCCTTTGATAATGATTTTGTAATATCGTCGCCAAAGGCTAAGCCTTTGGTCATGATTATGAAATCGTAACAAATTGGTGACTTTTGGTGATGATTTTTGTAAATCGTCGCCAAATGATTAATAACAAAATAACTATCTTATTTATAATTATGAATTCACTGACTTTGACTTGATTAGTTTATGACTAAACATTATATTGAGAAAATTCAAATTTAATATTATTGAAAATGATTCTAAGTGTAAAATTAAATTTAGCTACCAAAAATGTCAAATCATTTCAATAATTTATGAAACTATAAACTCAAAATTAATTAATATTATATAGATTTAATATTTTTATTTTTATCTTTTCAATTATATAATTTGACAATTTTACATGGTGTCACAAAATTTTCAAATAGTTTTAACATGAAGTTTGTAATAACACTAAAGTTGTTGCAGTTTTTGTGAAGTCTAATATCCTTTTTAGGTTTGGGATGCCAAGACCCATCATAAGTGACAGGAGAACACACTTTTGCAATAGGGTGATAGAAACTTTATTCAAGAAGTATCATATTCTGCATAAAGTTTCCACCACCTATCATCCCCAAACCAGCGGCCAAATTAAGGTATCCAACAGAGAAATCAAGTTGATCATAGAGAAATCAGTTCAACCTAATAGGAAGGATTAGAGCTTGAGGTTAGAAGATGCACTGTGGGCCTATAAGATAACTACCTATAAAATGTTAATTGATATGTCCCTATATTGATTGGTATTTAGGAAGTCATGTCATATTCTTATAAAGCTACAACACAAGGCATATCAAGCATTGTAATACGAACCTTGATGGGACATAAGTCTATAGAAAGCTACAATTAGAAGAGTTTGAAGAGATGTGAAATGACTCGTATGAGAATGTAATGATATACAAAGAAAAGAGCAAAGCTTCCCATGGCAGCTTTGTTATTGGTCAAAAAGTTCTTTATCATTCCAAACTTGAATTATTCTCAGGTAAGTTGTGTTCACATTAGGTTGGTCATTTTGTGATTTCTAATATTTTTCCATATGGTGCAATAGAGAGATAGACATTGAAAATAGGAAAGACATTTAAAGTAAATGGTCATCGCCTGAAGTCATACGATAAAGGATTCAATATGGAGAATGTGTAGTTAGTGATACTTGACGACCTAGATGAAATCATATGAATAAGAAAACATGGAGTACAACTAATAATAATAAAGAAAGGTGCTTCTTAGGAGGCAACCCAAAGGGAGTTTGTTCTTTTTGCAATTATTGTTTTTGTTAAATGCTCCATTTCTTACATTTAATGTTACAATGGGGACAATGTAAGTTTTAAGTGTGGGGGGTAGGGAACTTGTTGTTTATGTTTAGTTTATGTTCTTTTTGGGTGCTTTTAAATTTTTTCATAAAAAAACAAAAAGAAAAACACTATTTTTTTATTGCTTATAGGATTATATAGTTGTAATTAGAGAGTAAAATTAACTAAAATAATACATGGAAACTTGGGCATGTCTTTTTACTCTTTATGATTGGTCAATGTATATTTTCTTTAGAAGAGTAGTGACTAATGGGTAAACATAAGCTAGTGAGATTTTGAACCTTTTGTACTGACACATCCATATCAGTCTCACTGTCTTTGTTTAAGTGTGACCTTTATGACATATACATCCTAACTTTACCTTGATTTTAGAACATATTTTTATTACATGCATTAATATGAAAATGATATAGGAATTATTTATTTTACAAGCTACATTAGCCAAATAGCCTATCTAATGATATGATTTTTCCTTTTGTTAAGCCTTTTCTTTTTGTGTTAACCATATTTCGAACCCTTAACCTAATGAAATTTCTTACCCAAGCCTTAAAGCTAGTGAAGGATTTGTGATTGTTGATGTTTGTGGATGCATAAGTGAATAATTATAGGAGTGCATATATATGTGAGTTGGTTATAATTGATGGAATGTGATTTTTATTACCTATTAATAAGTTCCATCGTGGATGTAGTTCCTTTCAATTTTTTTGACCTTAAAACGGAGAATGAAAAAATGAAAGAAAAAGGAAATGAAAGAAAATAAATTATCAAGTAGGAAAATCATTTATTTTACAAAGTAACTCATTGTTAGTTTTTCCTTTTAAAGTTATATAGAATAGGTGATTTTTTTTAAAAAAGAAATTGAATTAAGCTAACAAAAGGCAAATCAAGGTCAATTACATTCTCACCAAGAGAATGAGAGTTCCATAACCAATTTTGAAAATTATGCTACTTAAAAATCCAAAAATTGGTACAAAAACCTCTTAGTACCACCACAAATCAATGTAAATTGAATCTAAAGAAAGCTTGTCACAAAATAGATTGAGATCTACATTCCTTTATGAACATCTCAAATTTCCTCTCTATGTTGTTGAAAATTAGCTTGTTTCTTTCATCCCATATGTTGATCATAAGGTGAGATAGAGCAATGTAGAAATACCATCTAATGTCTTTGTTGATATGTTGTAAATTCCAACACCAAATGACAATTTGTTGCCAATCATCTAGGGGTTTACTGATAGAACATTTGTGTAATACTAGTCTCCATCCTTCTCTAGTGAAGTTGCATTTGAAAAATAGGTGAGAGGCACTCCAAATTTGACATTTACTGAGAATACACCAATTATTTATACATGTAAATTTGTTCAATCTCTCAATTATAGGTAATCTATCTTTGATGGCTCTCCATAAAGTAGCAGCAGTAGCACTAGGGAGATTAAACTTGCACCAAGCAAGTTTATTTCAATGAACTCAACTAAAATTATGTTAAGATGGCTTCCTATATGATCCATTATTGAAAATCCCATTTCTAAGTGAACACAACCAATTTATGTCTTCCATATTCTCATATAACACCAGTTTTTAAAGTTCATTTTGCATATTCGTATCATAAACTCTTAACATAATCTCATTTTTGTGTAGTAAAGCATTTGCAACATTTTGATTTTCATGTATGATGCTTTTTAAAGATTGTAAATCCTTTACGTTCATTAGAGGTCCTCCTATAATCCAATTATCATACCGGGCTATAATCCAATTATCATACCGGGAAAAAATTTTAAGGCCCTTACCAACCTTTTTGCCAATGTGGGGTTTGATTGTGCTTCTATACTTAAGAACCTCTTTTAGAGTATTTAAAGTGTTCCATGTCAAGAGATCAATTTTCCATACATTGTTACCTTTAATATAGTATTCAAGCACCCATTTGCACTTGATCACCTGTGCACCCATTTTAGAAGGCAATGGAAGCTTTAACTCTTTAGTTTCTTCCTAGAGATAACAAAAAGGATGTTGTATTTACTTTTTCCTGACACAGTTTTGTATAGTCCCTTTATGATGCCATAAATTATTTCATTGCTTTTATGAATTATTTCATTTAATTTTCAGAAAAATATATAAGTACTGATTTGAACTATAGAGATTTATTATCATCAATTAACCTCTATAATCTCTTGATAAGCATGCTTAAGTTCAACAACATCAAAGGGATTATGTTTAAGCCTCCATACTATCTTGCATTCCAGACTTCATACCACTTAATAGTAGCTCCACATTAATCACCATTGGCTCCAAACCATAGGAATCTTTTGAGATTTTTATCAATTGTCTTGTTCATAACTTTAAGAATAGTTAAATGCATAGCCTAATGTACATTGATTTAGTTTAAATAGTTGAGATTAATTAATCTCTACAACTAGTGATAATGTTTTCATACTCCAACCAAAAAAATTCACTTATATTTTATCCACCAATGGTTTGAAGCCACCATAAATTAATTTTGTACAAGCAATTAGGATTCTGAGGTAAGTGAAAGGTAAAGGAAGACCCTTTAAGCTAGTAATGCCTCTCACCATATCCTTCTTATTAGAGGCACTACAGGAAATATGGAAAGGAAAATTTTCAATATTTACAAGAAGTCTAGACAGCCTGGTAAACATCTTAATAACCTTCATCATTGTTGCTATTGAATTTTTGTGATCTCTTGCTAAGATTATTAGATCATCAATAAAGATAAGATTTATGATGCCCAATTTTCTGCACTTAAAATGAAACTTAGAATGCTTAGTTCTCGACACAATTCTCTTCAAAAGTTAATTAAAAACTTCCATGATAAGAGCAAAAATGTATAGTGATGTTATATCTTCTTACCTTATGTGTTGAATGTAGCAGTAAAACACAATTTCGTCCATTCTGTGAAACTTTCTGGGAACTCTATAGCTTTCATAATGTTACTGAGGAAAGTTTAATCTACATTGTCATATGCCTTCTTCAAATCCACTTTTAAGACACAAATCTTTCCACCTTTGCTATTGGAATATCCATTCATAAATTCCTTCATAAGCAAAATGTTGCTGCCCATCATTCGACCTAGTATATGAGCCCCTTATATAATTTCAACATGATTGATCAAAACTTCCTTGAGCATATTTTCTAAGATAATTGATATAATTTTATATATGGAGTTACAACAAGTAATATGTCTAAACTTACTAAATTTTTTTTGTTCTCCATCTTTAGGAAAAATGGTAAAATGTCAATTAATCTCTTTATGTAGTCTCCTCTTTTCAAAAAATTCAAGTGAAAAATTATGTACCATGTCTTTGGTGTTTGGACAAGTTTTAGTGAAGAAAAATATGTTGAGACCATCAAACCTTGATGATTTGTAGGGATTTAGATTTTAACCACTAATCATTTAGATTTTAACCACTAATCAATCTCTTATCTGGTTATTGATTTGGATAGAATTTTTGCATCCTATATGGAGATGCAACCATCCTTGATTTTCTTCATCATATAAACTAAGGATTGAGCATTAGTGGGAGAATTCATATTACTAGAAAAATAATCATACACCTTTTCAAGTAACAGCTCTTGTTTAGTGATAGTTTGGTTATTTATCACCAAATTGGAAAATTTATTGGAGCTTTTCCTAAATATAGCTAATATGTGGTAAAATGAGGATTCTCTAGCACCACCAAAGAATCATTCCATCCTGGATCTTTGTTTCATCAAGGAATGATCATAGGATAGAACCTTTAATAGGTTATATGTTTGTAACACCCACATACCCCCTAGAAGGATATATGAATGCCACACAAAACAGTACAACAAATCAAAGCATACAAAAACTTCCAGTAAACAATTCAGGAAAACATACATTAAATTACATTGTACTTAACACAAACTCGCTGAAAAATCCAAACCAAACTGAAGTATCGTTGTTACAAACTTACAAACAAATTCATATATACATATCAAATACAAGCCCAAAAGTCAAACAAAAAATTCAACATTGTTTTCAAAACAACAATCAGACTTCATTACATTTGTTCCTTTATGTCTTAAGTTTCTATTGACACCAATTTTATGCAATTTGGTTCAGTATTTTGAAAGTTATCCCTAAATGACTACAGACTGTTCATAAACAGTGATAGATTCTAGATACTCGAATTCAAGCCAACTTTTGACACACTTAGTGATAGAAATCAAATTCGACACCTTCATGAAAGTTATATATATAAGTTTCTAGTTTAATACGAATTTAAATTCATCCAATTTGGATACCTACAGAGCAAGATATGACTAAAATATCAAAACCTATCCAGTAGAACTACTCATTCGAACCAGTTTCCAGCATGTATCAAACCTCAATTCTTTCCCATTTCAGTACACAATTGATCCATATCAAACATCAAAAAACACATGTTATCACAGGATACCAAGTTTATAACTCCCTTACCTTACTAAACTTCAAATTCAACTCCAAGAATCTAGCTAAACCAAGCTTCGAAACATCCAGCACATACCTAAGTTTAAGGTGTACCTTTCAGCACCAACTAGATAGTATTACATAAAGTTACATGACCTACTTCTTGATGAAATAACTTACAAAGATGATGATCCAAGCTTCAACAAAGGTCCAGAAGTTGAGAGGGGAAGTAGGAGAATGAAATTTCATTTGAAAGAAGCCAAAGTGAGGGAGTAGGCTGCTGAAATGAGTTAGAGTGCTTCAATTATTGCTTTGCTAGGTGTCCTTAATTTATCAAGCCACATGTCTTAATGCATATAATGCCATTTGCCTAATTAAAATGCTGCCACTAGTCACCTATAAAACCAGTCCACATAACAATCATCCAATGGTGTCAAATGTCATTTAAAGTATAGGTGTAGTCATACTAATTTTCATGTACCAACTTCACTTGGCACTTGATACTTTTCTGAATCCAAATATAAATTTAATTACCTTAATCCTCTAAAGGTATTAAAAATTTAAGTCATAAGTCTTTCATAAACTAATCATAGCAAAATTCTAACTCCCGTCACACATGTACTTTCATAAACATGTATTATTTCAAATAGGGTATATTTTGGGGCCTTACATAGAGTAAGGACGATAGAAGGAGATACAAAAAAAATTTCTATCAATATTAGGTTGCACCAAGTCTCCTAATTAGCCCTTTTTTGTTTACAATAGTGATGGATAAGCTCACCATGAATATTCAAGGGGATATGCCTTGATGTATGTTGTTTGTTGACGATATTGTCTTAGTAGATGAGACAAAAAAGGGTGTTAATGTTAAGTTTGAACATTAGAAGGATATACGTTAGAGTCAAAAGGTTTTAAATTGAGTAGAACTAAAATTGAATACTTAGAGTGTAACTTTTTGAGCCATATGGTAGCTTCCGTTGTGGAGGCAAAAATTAGTTTAGAAGTTATAGTAAGGAAATAGTATTTTAAGTACATAAGGTCTATCATCCAAAGCAATGAAGAGATCGATGAAGCTATAGTCCATTGTATTAGATCATGGCGACTTAAATGGAGAAGTGTATCATGAGTTTTATGTGATAAGAAGATACTATTTAAGCTTAAAGTTAAATTTTACCCTTTAGCGATTAAGTTGACATTGCTATATGGGTGGAGTGTTAATCATTCAGAAAAGTGCATAGTCATAAGCTAATAGTGGCGAAAATGAGGATGCTCCATTGGTTATGTAACCTTACTAGAAGAGATAAGGTCAATAATGTATTAATAAGAGATAAATTAAAGGTAACCAGTATTAATGAAAAATTACGAGAGATGAGGCTTCAATAGTTCATAAATGTTAAAAGGAAACATCTTAACTTTCCAATTAGAAATTAGAGGAAGTAATCAATTATGATATGAATTTGATAGAACTTACAGAGGACATGGGTTGCAATAGAAAACTTTAGCGTACTAGGATACGAATAGGGTAATTCCTAACATTTTATAGCCCAAGACAAAGTAAAAAAAAAGGCCCTAATGAATCAACAATAGAGCAACCTTATGAAAATCGTACCGTACTGGTCGGTACGAAAATCGGTACTGGTATGGGTAAAGATATACCGGGGATAAATTTCGATGGGTACCAGCCATTTTCGGTCGGTACCGATAGGTACCAAGGATTTCGATATTTTCCGGACTATTCCGTAAAAATTTGAATTCTCCAGGGACCATTTTGCAAAAAACAAAAATTAAACCTTCTCTCTTCTTCGGATTCTCCTTCTTCTCCATGCACGCATGTCGCTGCTCCTCCCTTCTCTGATCTCTCTCTCGCTGTCTCGCCATCTCCTCGCCGTCCCCCCCTCACCGTCGACATCTTCTCTAGTCCTCCTCCTTCGAGTCTTCAACTGGTGGTTTGCTCTCCCTTCGAGTCTTCGACGATTCGACCTCCCTCACCTCAGCTTGCTCCTCCTCCTCGCCGCTTCAGCCTTCTCCTTCGTCCTCCTCGAGTCTTCAACACACCACACGACGGCACGACCACCTCAGCTCAGCCAGAGCACACGACCCGACGTTGACCCGGATTGGCACCAAAGACCCGATTGTTTTTGGGGTGTATGTTTTTATTTTTGTTTCATTTTTCATGCATTTTGAAAATGATTGCTTCTGTGATTGTGTTGGTTGTTGGATTATGGTGGATTTGGGGTTAAAAATTGGTGTTATTGTGTTGGATTTGGGAAAAAATTTGGAAGTAAATTTCGGATGAAAATGAGAAATCCGAATGGAATGAAAATTTGAAAATTGGATGTTGATTTCGGTTGATTGTTTTTTGTCATTTGTGAGTTATGAAATTCAACCGAAATTGAAAATTTGGAATTAGATTTTGGAATTGGATTTTGGCATTTTGCATTTTGGAATTGGAAGTGGATTGGAAATTAAATTTGAAATGGTGATTTATTGATTATTGAATGGTGGAAATTGGCTTGTGATTTATTATGGTA
>JANIHZ010000008.1:21176779-21187874 GCA_027478365.1 Erythroxylum rufum
TTTTAATTACTTAAGAAAATGTTTTTCTTAATTTAAATGAATCTAATTAATTAATTCCAATCTAATTGTAACATAATTAATTTTAATTCTAGAAGACAACTTTTTAAAATTTAAATTAGGAATTAATTTAATTACTAATCTTAATCAAATTAAGAAAATAATTAATTCGTTTTGGAATTGAATTTGAGCTTGAAACTCTTTTAAATTATTTTCAGTAACTACGTTAAGCTAGGAATACATTATTCCATACTTGAAACAATGTTATTCAGTTTTTAAGATTACATTAATTCTAAAACCAAACAAATTTAATACCAAACTTGGAATACCTTATTGAAGGAATGAAACAACCTTAATTTAGCTCTAGGATTACTTTAATCTTATGACTAAGTGGACATTCCATCCTTAGAATAGGATATTCCTATTCCCAGACACTCCCTTCTTCTTCAAAGAAACCTTAGAATGCTAAAACATAAGCTGTCGCTGTCACCCATAAGATGTTATCGGCTTTCTCATTGCCCAATCAAAGGTAAACCACCACAACAACCTTCAAGCCAGTCTCCTCGTAATGCACCTATTGCTTCTTCTAGCTACCATCCTATAAAAGCTACCATTAGTGACATAAGATATCAACAATGATGGATCCTCTCATGGTTCTCTTCTCTAACTACAACTGTCGATAGGAGTTCCTTTCCAACAAATCACAAAACCAACACCCAATTTTTTTAAAAAAAAAAAGGCAAACAGCACCTACAAAACTTAACACACTACCAGTCACTACCATCTTCTAATTCTTTCCTCCTACTCTAGCATGTCCTTTTCTCTTGGCAATCATTATTGAGTCTCTAATGCTGATATTTGTATTAATGAACGAGGATAGTTCATACTTTAGAGTCATTCATGGGACTTAAAGTGTTGAAATAATTTCTTCTTCAGGGAAACTAATAAATAAGAATCTTTTTGTTTATCTAGTGAATATCTTCTAGTTTTGTACTTTAAATTGTAGACATTTTCCAGGTAGTTTTTGGTTATTAAGAACCAAAATAGTTATGGTAAATTGAAATTATACTTTAAATCTCTAAAATTTTAAATCTAATTATATCTGTAATTAAGGATTATGAGGTCTTTAATATGAACATTTTTATTGTTATTCAAATCCAATTTGATTTTAGGATTAAGGTTCATGTCTAATCTAATTATAATTCTTAGGGTTTTATCTTATATATTTTGAACTTTTCATATTTAAACAAATATAACTTTTCTTTAACAAATTAGGTTTGTAAATTTTTTTAGAAAATAAAGAATGTCATTACTATGTATTAGACAATATTTTCCAAGGAATAAACCAAAATACAACCTCTATAGGAAGCTCATGTAACAATATAGGTTAGTATGGATTTAAATAAGCTAAACAAGCTTAACTTAGTTAGAAGCAGTTACTATGATTACACATATTCCTAGCTATGGAAAAAAAAAAAGCAAGTTAGATCATTAAGAAATTTTTCCAACTTCATAAGCACTATCTCATCTTCTTTCCTTGAGATTGTGTAAGAGATGATCCTCTCATAAGAGCCAGCTCTCTTTTTCAAAAGATATTCCTTTGACTTACCATATATATCTATCTCATGGAAAGAATTGGAAGAGTAATAAGGAAAACATCTTTGAAAGTAGGTCGAACCATTTTATTAAAAAAAATGAAAATATTTCATTAACTATAGCTCACTATTACAAAATATACAAAAGATGAGATAGACTAGTTATGTAACTTGTCTATCTCCAGATTTAACAAAGGTACCAACACTGAAGAAGAGTGCTAAAGAGTCAAAACATGATAGTATGGAACTTTTTAGTGTTTAGAGAAACCAACGTGTTCTCATGGCTGGTGTTAACATGTGATCAACTTTCCTTGCTATTATTGTGGTACGAATTCCTGTTAGAATCTTGGCAGCTAACCGATGGTTATCTTCTTTGACTTGTTTATATACACGATAATTCCTTTCTTTCCAAATCATATAGATGGAAGTGATGAAGACTACCTTAAGAACGATAGCGTTGGTTGTCCCAGATTTCGTCCCATTGATAAACCAATTCAAAGTTCCATCCCAATCATACATATGGTTCACAGCACCAACCATACACTGGATTGTACTCCAAATAGATTTAGAATAATCACATCTAAAAAACAGATGATTTCTGTCCTCATTAGCATTTCGACAAAGAACACAACCCTTATCAGACATATTGAACCATCAACATTTAGTTCGAAGTCGTTTTTTATGGCTAGCTAAGCAATGACAGATGCTTTAAGGTTTATGAAATTTTTCTAGATGAGCTCAAACCAAGGAACTTATCGTAGATCAGCCTTGAAAATACGATGGCAAGAGTCATTAGTGAAGATACCAGTCAGATGAGGAAGCCAACAAATGGTATCAACTGTCGAAGTGTCCCTTAGGTTGGGTAGGTGCTCTTTTAGCAATGAGAAGCCCCTAAAATGGCTCCTCCAACCGCCATCTTCTATTAGATCTGTAACACGTGCGTCCATCGACAAACGATGTTGCAAGTGAGAGATGATGGGGTGGTGTATTAAGGGGCTAATTGTCGTAGATCAACCCTGAAAATACAATGGCAAGAGTCATTAGTCAAGATACCACTCAGATGAGGAAGCCAACAAATGGTATCAACTGTCGAAGTGTACCTTAGGTTGGGTAGGTGCTCTTATAGCAATGAGAAGCCCCTAAAATGGCTCCTCCAACCCCATCCTCTAGTAGATTTGAAACACATGCGTCCATCAACAAACGATGATGCAAGTGAGAGATGATGGGTGGTGTATTAAGTGGCTAATTTCTAGCCAATTATCAAACCATACCTAAGTATCTCTTCCACTATAGATACAAAGTTTAATATGGGGATAAAGTAATTATTGGAGCTTCAACAACTCATTGAAAAACCAGGAATAATGATGAGAGTTGTTTATGTGCCAGAAGTTGTGATTATGGAGGTGGATTTGATGGACTCATTGTGTCCACAATGCCTCCTTATCTGAAACCAGACACCACATTTTTTTACTGAATAAAACTTTTTGCATGGAACTCGTAGATGGGATGCTAAGGCGGCCACCAACTTTCTTTAGAGTAGGGACATCACACTACTTGAATTTGGCATTTTTACCAGTATCACATCTTCCAGACTATCAAAAAGCTTTAAGCAAGCGATCTATCTCCTTGACAATTTTGCGTGGCAAAACCGTGTAGGCGATCCAATGAGTATGAAGACTGCTCAGTACCGAAATAATGAGAGTGATATGCCCTACATAGGACAAAAATCTATTTTGCCAAGCAAGAACTTTGGTTTTGATTATATCCAAAATTGGAATGCAATCGACAAATTTTTACTTAGAAGGAGAAATGGTGACCCCGATATATCGCAGAATTGGGGCCTGGATAGTGATCCCAGTTGCTCTGCTAAAATCAGTAGGATTTTGCACATCTACAGATAGCAGCAAACAACTTTTCTCCATGTTGATTCTAAGGTCAGACCATTACAAGAAAGTCTGCAGGGAGTTCATCAATATATTCACAGAGAAAACATTGCAACACAAAATAACATGAGGTCATCTAACAAAATGAGGTGAGTTAGTTTAAGCTCTTGGCATTTCTAGCGATACCGAAACTAACCATTGGATGCAGTCAAAGATTTGAGGAGGTAGGACAAACCCTCCATAACTAAGGCAAATATATAAGGGGATAACTTGTCGCCTTGTCTCAGCCCCTTAGCATTCTTAAATGACTTTGAGGGAATGCCATTAACCAACACACTAAAGGTAAGAGTCTGAATGCATTCCATAATCCAGTTGACAAAGACTGTCGGTAACTTTAAAATGTTCATAAAAGTGCGCATAAAGCTCTAATTGACAATATCATAAGCTTTGCAGAAGTTGATTTTCAACATACAACCATTGATCGGTCTGCCTGAGTTATTATCTTTCACTAATTCTTGTAACAGAAGGATGTTATCACCTATATTTTGACCCAGAACATATGCACCTTGAGTGAGATCAATTGTGTTCGCGAGTACCGCTTTCAACCTATCCACTAGTAATTTTGCTATCACCTTGTATATTAAGTTGAAGCACGAAATGGGACAAAACTCTCCCAAATGCAGAGGATGTTTTGTCTTCGGTATTAAGCATATAAACGTGCTATTCATTTCCTGCAACATGTTCACATTCTAGAAAAATTCCAAGACCGCATCAACTACATATTGGCACGTGAGATCTCATGTTTGTTAAAAATGAGTTGTAAACCCATCCTGGCCGGGGGCTTTGGATGGATGCAATTTAAGGACTGTTGATTTTATATCACTAGTAGAGAATAGAGATATTAAAAATGTTTGTCGATCCTCTCTGATGGCCCCCGCCATGATCTTTTTCATTTGGTTGTTGGATGTGCCACCACCTCTGGAGCCAACAAATGTGAAAAGTAAGATCTGCCATCTATAGAATAATTTCCTGATTAGTTTGTATCTCTCCATTACAGTCCAGAAGTTGAACAATATTGTTGTAGTTTCGTCTGTCTAAAATAGATGCATGGAAGAACTTAGTGTTTTTATCTCCTTCTCTAAGCCAAGTTGATAATGCTTTTTGTTGTTGAATGGAAGTTTGTAGTTCTAAGGCCTGAAGATACTCTAACAGTGTAGTCTGTTCCTTCACTCTACAGTTAACATCATCTGGCTAAGTATAGCACGTCTCTTGTGCTTACTGCAACTATTTTTTCAACAACGATAAATTATGATGTTTAGTGCAAATGAACTTCTTTACTACAATCTTTACCTTCCTCAATTTTTTTATCAATTGAAATGCCTTAAACCCTTGGATGTCTTCCTGTCAATAATCGAGGAGCGCTTGAAAGCCCTCTATTTGAAGCACTCCATTAAAGATTCGAAAAGAAGCTCCCTGTTGCCTGACTTTGATACAACATTGGATAAGTTGAAAACAATGATCAGATGTCAGATTATCTCCATAATGAACAACCGATTGGGAGAAAGTCGATAGCCAAGCCGAATTAACCAAGCACTGATCTAGTTTTTTCTGAATAAGCATGGTTCCCTATTAATGGTTAGACCATGTAAGGACACGGTCTATAGAACATAAATCTGTTAAATCCACAACACTTAATAGAGTGGTGAGTTCCTTATTGTCTTCCATCGTATAGTTTTTCCTACCTTCAGCCTCTGTAGGATTTAAAATGCAATTAAAATCACCAGCATCCATCCAAGGGGTGTCAACAAAAGTTTGTAGGCATTGTAAACTAGTCCACAAATAGTTCCTTTGAAAAGCAAAATGTGCTGCATAAACTAGAGTTAAGGCAAATTTGGAACACAAGCCGCCCAACCTTACATGATAAGTGAAGATGCTGGTCACTTTCTTCTTCCACTTGTATCTTCATTAGATCTGAGTTATAAATACATATGATACACCCATAAAATGAGATCTATGATTAGATAAAGTCTTCAAGTGAACTCCTAAAATTTGTTGAAAATGCAGTAAAGATAAATCTTTTATTCGGGTTTCCAGTAGACCATATAGCATAAGTTTCTTCTCCTTGATAAGTTCACTAAGCACTAAGCGTTTCGAGGGATCATTCAGCCCTTGTGTATTCTAAATTAAAAGAGACATTTGGGGGATATCACCCCCTTGTTTTTTTTTTCTTGCCTTTTTTCCTTGCCACAATTCTCTTAGTTGTTACGATGAGAGTATGGATTAGAGCAGTATCTTCTAAATTAAAAGGTAAGTCTTTACCGATCAGAGTTTCGAGTTCAGATACGACAGGCTTTGTTTTCCCTATTTCATCAGTTCCTCTGGTAGCATTAGTATCAGCTAATCTGACAAGCACAACATCTTTGTTCTAGACAGACATAGGTTGCTGAGCATCCCTGCACCCGGACGTGTTACTGGAATTGTGTGGCCTAGAATTATTATTCTCCGTCTCTGGGTTGTTGGTTATGCTTGTAGGACTCGAAATCTCTTCTATTGGTTCTCCAACTTTGGTATTCTCAACTGCACCACACTGAGTAGCAGGTTCCTAAGCTTGCAACTCCATCGTGTCTAAAGATAGTAGTTCATCATGATTCCTTGTTTAAAAAGTCTTCCCAGCAGGTTTCCATTGTTTCCTAGCATTGAGTTTCCATGGATAAGTCACCAATATGCTTTTCTGGACCATCTCTCCACTGGCATCCAGACTCAACACAGTCAAATTGTCAGGTAATTATGTCTCTTTTGATATCTCAACACATAGTTTAGGATATCCCACTCCTTCCATATTAGCTGTGGGAGTACCCACAATCACTAGTTTACCTAAGGAGCTCGCTACATAACTCAATCCCTTTATTATCCATAACTCTATAGGTAAGTTGTGCAGGTGAACCCACATCGAAAAGGTCTAAATTCCATCACGGTTCATTTCAAGACTTGGTTGCCACTTTTGTAGAAAGACTGGTTGATCACCAATATGCCAGAGGCCATATTCATGATGTCCTGTAAATTACAGTCGCTTCCAAACTTAAACAGAAAAGTCCCATCTTCCTTAAGTAGAACCCGTTCCAAGCCTTTATGACTCCATTTGGATTTAGCCCACGCATTCACCACTGGGAATGCTAGTCTTTTGTTCTAAAAGAAACTGACAAAGGTTGAATACCACTTGCTAACACCGACTTCAAGCATTTCTCTTAGGGGACAAATAACCCCATCTTTCAGAACATGGGGGAAGTGTTTCAGGGTTACTTTAGTAGGAGTGGGAAACAATTTTTTCCTTCAGTTGTCCTTTGGAGTCGCTGCATTTTCTAGCAATAGTTGGTGCCTGGGCACTGGTGGTGTTTTGGCGTTATCGTCCTTAAAAGGATTAGACAGGACATTTTCTTGGGTAAGTGCTGGAAAGTTATCTATCGACCAAGAAGATTCACCACACTCCATCAGTGTCCCGCGGCCCTGGCCTAACCGGCGGGAAGAACTCCCAGTGGTGGGGGTTAGGAAAAAACACGGGAACAAAAAAAAGAGAGGCGAGAAGGAAATTAGTCCAAAAGGACTAGTGGTAGGGATGGTTAAAGGTCTAGTGAGAAGAGAGAGGAAACTTAAGCGCCAAACTGCAATTATCTTGCCTTACGAAGGCTGAACTTTTATTACAACAATACCAGTATCTACCATTAATTAAGCAGTCACTCTAGTATTAGTAGGAAAGTAGTTGCTGGTTGGTTTCTTTGTTTTGGATCTCTCGATAGGCATTGATTTCCTAACCCAATTGTTGTTGATTAGTTTCGATCTTTTCATCTTGTATTGCAGTTCATCCACCCTCAATATCTAGTATGGTTTGTTGTCTAATGTTGTTTTCTAGACTAATTTTTTGAGTACCTAATGATTAAGGATCATTAAGGTCTAAGCTCTCTATAATTCTCAAAAATATTTCATCTCGCTTTTAGTCGTTAAGTATTCTTCTATATGCCCTGTTGCTACATGTCACCGTTATAAATAAGCTCTGATACCAAATTAATGTAGGACACGTCATAGATATATCAACACTCGCAAAAATTAGAAAATAGGGCTGATGTTAGGTTGCTGGAATATCAAATTTCAACTCTTCATTTTAGTTTGAAATGTTGAAATTTCAGATTTAATATAGCTGATTTTTTTTTTGATTTGATTGCTGGAAATTTAGGTTAGGATTTAGTGTTTTAGTTGCTGGAATTTTAGTGATATAAACAAGTAATAGAAGGTAGGAACTACTAATTACTTCTAGGGTTTAAGAAGGACTCTTAGAAAAAAGCACACACCTTCTAATTGAAAACTTAAGTTATTGAAAAAAAATTAGGATAGCTGGTTATTGAAGGCTTGAGTACATACCTATTTCTAGAAGTTCATAAAATCCCTATGCTAGTAGGAAAGGATTCTTAGCTAAAATATCAAAATTGAATTTTATTTTAATAAGGATTCTTTATTCTTAAATAAGCTTAAGGTTATGTTTGGTTGGGAGTTTATTAATGGAATGGAATATTATTCCATCGTTTGAGATGAGGGTTTATAATGGAATGAAATAGAATGGGATGAAAGAGGAGGGTTTCATATTACATCTCATTTCATCTTAAACAGTAAAAATAGAAAACCTCCGATTTGAGGGTTTTAGGATGGAATGTAAAATGATAAACAACTTTACACTATATTACATTATAAACCCTTCATCCAAACAATATTTTACTATATTATATTATGAATATTTCCATCCCTCCCAAACAATAATTTTCTAATATTACATCAATTTATATTCCATTCCATTTTAAACTATTCTATTTTATTATATTTCATTAAAAACCTTACGTCCAACTAAACATAGTCTAAGTCTTATTTGGAAAATATAGCTAATTTATTATTATTCCCTATCTAATTAAGAAAACTTAGCATAAATTAACTTTCGACCAATTTTTGGTCTTTGTTGCTCCTGTTGTCACATTAATTTCTATTCTTCATTCCACTAAAATAAAGTTTGTTGTTGAATAATTTTTCTTCTTTTATTTCTTTTATATATGGAAACTTTCCAAATTCTGCATATCAGCGAGACTTTTATTGGGTTGTTATTGTTGTATTTCTTTTATAGACGTTAAGCTCTTTTTCATCGAAGTATCAAAGTTAAAGAATTCGTGAGGCAGATGCCAAGCAGCTTAGGATTGATGTTTTAGTTGGCTGAGTTGAGGGCAGAAATTGGTTTAGAAGATGCTAGAACTACAAGCTGTGACAATTTATCTATCCCCTTTTCACCACTTAATATTTTGAAAGTTTGTTATCCTTGGTTAACAATTTGATACCAAGTCAACGAAATTGTGAATCTTCACACATGATATTAGATCCGGCTTATGCATTAGTAACACAAGTAGGCTTCATCGTCAGGTATGTCAGTTCATGTTTTCCTGTAAGAGATAAAAGCACTTACTAATTCTTGAAGGCTAATCATTCTTGCATTAAATTTTGCAAATGTATCACTGTTTTACCCATTATATGATGCAATTCTGGAAGTCCTTATGCATGGAAAAATGCCTGAACTTCATTTGTGGGATTGAGTTGTTCATGGAAATTGTTTTTCCCACTATTACATTGAAATTCGTTTTCTTACCTTTACATTGCTAGCTTTTAGGAACAGTGAAATATCAGGTGTGCTAGAATCATATCAACTGTGACTGAATTAAGAACTTATTCTCTTATTGGTTTGAATGTTTCTATGTTTTTCCTTTTTGTTAATGCAGGAGCTTGATCCACCACCATGGCTTAACAGAATGTGAGAACTGGGGTATCCTCCAGGATATCTAGGTAAATGAATATGATTTACTTGCACATCTGGTAGTCGTCACTCTTTACACCTATATGGATTCTCATATCTTGTCTACCTTATTTAATATTTCTGTGAGCGTAATTAGTGTCAGGATCTTCTTAATGTTGTTCTTCTACCTTGTTGGTAGTTTCCAAGTTCCAACAAGGATCAGTTGGCATTTTTGGGGTATCAAGGTTGTGGGATTTAATTCCGGTTAGATCACTAACCTTAATGCGGAAGCGAATTAATCTTTATGTTGTCTTCTGCCCACGTGATCCCAATTTCACGAACACTGTCTCCTCAGTGGCTACTAGAGTCACCGTAAAATTCACACCTTAAATCTTGCAAAACACCGATGGCTATTTCTGTGAGAGGAATTAATATTTCGGGAGACTAGGATTTTCAGATTGTCATCATCGATTAAACTTTCGAATCTCATTTAAACAAATTAAATAGATTGTTCATTGCGGTTATTTTCTCAACTGCTCCCAAACGAAACACAACTCTTCAAGTTGATGTCGTGGCCGTTAAAGAAAATACAACAAAGGTGCATACATGCAACCTAACATCTGTTTTTTCTTTGATTGAATAACACCAGTTTTATGTGTGTATACCGATTGGTAACTATGAGTTTTAAGTAGTCGATGATATCCTATAGTTTTTTAGTAAGTGGACCGCTTTATTCAGCTACTATTATGCACTTGTTGAACATTCATTGTCATCCTGTACATTCCAGATGCAGATGATGATGATCAGCCATCAGGGATCACTATATTTGCTGATGGAGATGTCAAGGAAGAACATGAAGATGGAGCAATCATTGAAAGACCATTTCCTGAACCACAGAGGAAAATGTCAGTTGAATTTCCAGGAATCAATGCTTCAATCCCAGAAAACGCAGATGAAAAACTATGGATGGCAGCGACTAAGTATTGATCAATCTAGGAGTCAATCACTTCGTAGATTGAGTGATTCTTCGGAGGATATCGGTAGACGGCATGACCATGAGTAAAGATGGTCTGGGAATTGGGCAGATAATGCCCTCCCGGCATTGATTCTACGGTCAGCCCATCTATTTCCAATTACCCTCCAAGGTACGGTAGCTATGATAGTTACTGTTGTCAGTTGAAGAGGTCCAACACTTGACCTTACTAGGCGTCTTTCTGAAGAGGAAGAAGGAGCCCTTTGGTATACAAAGATTCGATTAGTCACAGTCCTTGCAGTTATTCATTATATTCAAAAGCAGATAAACGTTCTGCACCAGCTCAATGGCTCTATCAGATTTGAGAATGAAACCAATGACAATTGTTTAATATTTACAAAATCTTTTTATAATTCGATCGAGTTATATAACATTGTGAACTCAATTGAAACTTTCTAAAACTTTAAGATTCAACTAAATATTTAAGATTAATGAAAAAAAAATAGTTGCACAATCTTTAATCCAAAGAAAGAAAGAAATTAATACAAAAGTTCTAACGCAGAATAATAGATTGTATTATTTGTTTATTAGCAATCATCATTTATAAAAGGTGATTTTAAGGTTGCTTTAAATAAATATTTCTAATGATATTTTCAAATTTTTAGAAGATGTACAAATATTATTTTCTTAAGAGAATTAAAAGGCTAGTAATTAATGGATTTTATTATATTTATATTTCTTAAAAGTTCTATCACATAGTGTAATTGATGACTTTAATAGAAGTTTATTAATTGGATAATCAATCTTAAAGTGATTTTTCAATTGAGTA
>JANIHZ010000008.1:21187896-21206833 GCA_027478365.1 Erythroxylum rufum
CAATTGAGTAATTAACCTTTTAAAACTTTAACAATTCAGTTCAAAACATTGGATTTTGTTGATGCGATTATCTGATGAACATTTAGTAAATATGTCACATTGTACAAGTTTTAAAAGATTAGTGACTAAATTAAAAACTTAAAAAATTTTGTACTAAATTAAAAAAAAATCCTAAAAGGTTGGATATTTTGAGTATATTATCCCTTAATTTTTTAAAAAAATAAACTTGAAAATAGTGATGCATTTAAAACTTTTCATGTTATATTTAAATACATAGCAAAAATTACAAATCTTAAAGGATTTATAAACATATGAGAAGGTTTTTAAGTAAGCATGAAACCACAGAATAGTTGATGTTCATTGTGGATGGTTTAGCTAGTTAATTTAATTTAATTATGTGGTACATGCCCTTTGATTTTAATCAACAAAGACTAATATGCTTTATATTTTAAAATAATATATTTTCTTAATTTTAAATTCTACTAAATAAGAATAAATACTATTTTCGGGTTTCTCTGGATAATGAATGCAATAGGAAAATTATTAATCATAAAAAAAACCATAAACAGTAATAAAACAAATTATGTTTCTAATAAATTTAATTTTGTTTTTATAAATATACTAATTATATGTATCTATAAATAAATAGGAAGAAAATCGTCTGTGTGTTGTGTGCCTGTGCCACCACCGTTCGTTGAGAGAGAAAGAATCACGTTTGTAATTATGATCATTATTAAAGAAGGAAACGAGACCGAATTAAACAATGCGGCCAATTCTCTGATGGTGACGCAGGTCCTTCCCTTAAACCCTAATATTCCATCTGATTATTTATTATGCTCTTTGTTCTTGGATTGATATTGTTGTCGTCATACTTTTCTATGGATTGCCTGGCCTTTCGGTTTTTATTGCCTAACTGCTATCCTATTGCAACCTGTTTGTGGATGAATTCGATAAACCCTAAGTCAACAAAAAAGAAAAAAGGGGAAATGGGAATTCGAACCGCATTGTAGGTTACGCAATTTTTGATTGTTGATTGGATTTTTTTAAAAATTTCGTTCTTTTCCTTGTTTCTTTCCCTTCTATTGTAGTGATTTGTCATGTGTTAGGGTTTTGAAATTCGGGGCTAGACGGTGTCGTTTTGCCGGGGGTTTTGCTACAGAAGAATGGTTATTGTACGGACAAAGTACGGAACTCTAAATCTTAGGGAACGTTATCAATGGGAGAAAAGTTCAATCTTATTTTCCTGATTATAGTTCACTGTTTGGGGAGTTCCATATGAAAAACATGTTGAGATGTTGGAGATAAGCACATTTTGAGACTCCTTTAGCAACTTGCCTGAAATCATGTAAGCTCAACCGTTTAAAGGTCTGCAGAAGGTTGGATACTAACTGGCTAAGCTAAGGGTACAATGCCATATAGGGGTCTCCATCCTTGTCGTCTCTCTGAGTATCAATAGGAAAACAATTGTTTTTTTGAAGAAATTATTTAATCAAGTGCCGTTAGGTGGTGATTACGTTTGGAATTATTGTCAACATTCTCTTTGCATGTGGAGCTCGATTTATACATAGATTTTAATTTATATCTAGTGGTTTGTTTTCCATGTAAGGCTTGCTGTTCCTTTTTCTGCTGATGCTTGGTCTTCACAGTTACAGTAAATCTTGCTGAAACCTACTGTGTTGTTTGCAAATTGGTGCATGTTAGGGTAGATGTATGGCAGACGCTGAGCAGAGTTGTCTCAAGATTTTGAAATCCATCTCAGTTAGAAAGGAATGTTCTACATTATTTTCCTATTAATAACCCAAATATGCTAAGTGACTGGCATAAGGACTCCAAAATCAGTTCCTTCCGTGTTCTGGTTAGAAAGAGAATGTGTGCTTTGAAAACTTGATCAGTGTTTTCTAGAGGAAGACTAGAGATTACAACAAGTTTTAGGAGTTTGTAACAATTATCTTAATCTGTTACACATCATAACAGAGGCAATTTCAATGTCTATGTAGTGTTCAAATTTTAGAACTGTGGGTGAATTATGAATGGCAGCAGTCAGCATTTGATCGTGTTGATCTGTTGGAGAACCAACTATTTATGGAAGCTACTTCACCGGTATGTTATCTTAGTGAAGTAAAGTCTTCCAAAAAAAATTATGATGTATAACACTTCTGAAATTGATTTATGCTTGCCTCATTATTTAACATTGATATGTTGTTTTTCTGCCATTTTTGTATGCATGCAACTTTAAGATATTTGGTTTCCATTAAATCATTATTAAATTTAAATGTTGTTTATCTGGTGACTTATAACCTTTACCTGTTGTTGGTATACCTGTTTTTCTTGCTTGAGAAAGGGGAAAACTGTTATTGATCAGTTCATCTAACCGTGAACTGTCAATAATTTGTGCTTCTTTTTTCTTGAATTCCATTAAGCATGTTGTACATGATCTTCTAAACATGTTGCTAGGAGGACTACATGAACCGAGAGATTTTGAGGTATCAGTTGCAAACTTTTCTGCAGAAAAAAGTAGCTGATATAAACAACAGTGAACAATCTTCTAACTCCTCCATTCCTTTGCGTATGAGAATGCCTACATTGAAGTCCATACATGGGCCGAACCCTCCATTTTACAACTACAAGTCATCAATGCTTGATAATAATGACCAATTTAACTTGATCAAAGGTGTGCCATTTAATTCTTATAATTGGACTTGCAATACTACGAATGCTTTCTGTTTTTGTATTATAGCAGTATCTTATTTGGTATTTGTTGTGAACCAGGAGTTGCAAGAAAGGACATTGCTTCACCTGCAAGTGTTGAAATGGTTCTCTCTCCTGATAATATTTCCTCCATTACTACAAATTCGAGTATGGATGGCTTTTCTAGGAATGAATGTCATGACTCTATTACAAATGAATTGGCCTTTTCTCAAGAAGGCCAACCATATAGTTTTGAGGCATCATTCAGAGATGATCTAAAAGAGCAAGGTTATGTTTGTGGTATATTTAGAGTACCTTAACTGAATTTTCCGTTTTTTTTTCCTGTTTAATATTCATTCCAAAATTTTCAACTTTTTAATGGTAAATTATTCAATATCTTGGATTTTAGGAATGATTGTTTCATTATTTTCTCTTCTCATTTAGTTAGAAAATTGTTCACTCCTAAATCCTAATGCTTAACAGTTCCAGAATACTACTTTCTTCAGAATCTTAGGCTACTTTTTTTCAATCACTTATCATTTTTCGAAACATGTTTTAACTTTTTCATGTATCTGTTTCAAATGATCAGAGACATCTCTTGTTATTGTATCAAGTAGATATATTGGAATATGCAATAACCTATCTTCATAACTATGATCAGAAATGCATGCTGCTTGAACTTTGTAAGCTTGTAATTGCATGCAGCCCAGTGACAAGCACTGATGTAGACACTTACTGACACCTAGGTTGGCACATATGTAAAAAATGTCTTTCAATTATATTATTCATGTTTGTTCTTCTTTTATGTATAAAATATTCTCATCTGAGGTTGGTATTTCATTATTTTGTCAGGATAGCTAATGGTGGTGAAATTTACAGGTATTGGCAATAAGCAGAAAGCTCAGGGCATGACTTTACTGTCTACACGGGGCGAAAGGCAAGAATGTCCTAATTCAAGTCTGAACAACCAAGAACTTGTGCGACAGAAGTTTTCAGAAATGTCCAGTAATTTGCCTAGCTTGGATATCAGCATGATGGATTCACCTCTTGGAGGCTCATTTCAATATGATTCACAGACATCAGAGCAAAACCAGCAATTGCCACACCAACCATATGATGTGTGTTTTAAACCATCAGAGGGTTTCGGACCCAATTATGTAACCAAACAGAGAGAAATTTGTGGTCCAATTGCCAGAGATATCTTGCCTTCTCTGCTCCCTTCAGTTCAATTAAACAGGGATCATATTAGTTCCAAAGACCCTGAGTCAGCACTTGTTTCAAATGTTGCTGCTGGACTGTCAAATTCAAGTAATCTACTGTTTATGGAACATCACATTTTACTTGCCTATGTCAATCAGAAGACTAGGGTTGCCCCTTCAGGAGATTGTCGAGTTTCTTTTGTTAACCATTTGCATTCAACAGCTTGTAAGAATTGCAGTTGCATGTGTAAATATTTCAACTTGCTTCTATCACATTTTGATAGCTGTTGGATTACCAATTGCTCTATTTGTGCTCCTGTTCGAAAACAAGGTACTGCCATTAAACTTGGCCAGAATATTAGCAGAGTGGAAAATGGTCTGCAGCAGGATCTCAGAGCTACAAATTCAGGTTGGACCACATACTGTTCAGGAAATATGTTGCCTACAACAACACTATTGGAAATTGGTTCTTGTGATTCTGACAACATGCCACCTCCTACAAAACGTCTGAAGATGAACATAGAGAAGATGAAAGAGTCTTACTCATCTTCAAACTTAATTTTGTCTTTGTTGGGTGAAATAATTCCTCCATTGCAGCAATTACCTGAGTCTCCTGTGTCCATTAACTCTGAGTTTACAGAAGGGAACAGTAGATTGTCAACAAATCCCATAGCAGATCATGCAACTGTTGTTGATGAGATCAGCTACAATTTTACTGATACTCTTCCTAGATTGGAAGCTCAGGTCGCTTTGCATGGTTCACAGGAGTTTACAGAGATTAATGATTCTTATAAGGAAGACTTGTTAGAAGTTACATCTAGCTGTCACCTAGCCAAACCAAATGTTAAAAATAAATTAAATACTTCGACAGCAGAACAAGAAGTGAAGGCACAGTCTAGGATAAGAGGTGTGTCATTGACAGAGTTCTTCACAGCACAGCAAATTAGGGTGCATATATCAAGTCTTCAGCAATTTGTTGATCAGGTGAGGTCCTCAGTCTGATTGATTAGTCCGAGTAATTGTTTGTTGTCAATTGAGTACTAATATGTTGTACATTTACTTTTAGGGAGTATCAAAGGAAGGAAAGGATAGTGAGACAGTGCATACCATCAATGAGAACAGATGTAACCTGTGTGCAATGGATAGGATTTTACTTGCTCCAGCCCCATTGTACTGTTCATCTTGCACTGCTCGTATAAAACATGGTGTTATTTATTACAGCGCTACAGGGGACAATGGCACAAGACATTATTTTTGCAATGCATGCTACAAGGTGTCTCGAGGTGGGAATGTCACATTTTGTGGGATTTCTATTCCAAAGGCTAAGCTGGATAAAAGGAAAAATGATGACGAATTAGAAGAATCGGTATGTTTCTCAACAAATTTTTAAATTCTGAATCTTGAAAGTTATAAAGATATTCTTTCTGAGACTTATGTGCTATTGCAGTGGGTTCAGTGTGATAAATGTAAACATTGGCAACACCAAATATGTGCCCTTTTTAATGACAAGAAAGACACAGGAGGGAAAGCTGAGTATATATGTCCCAAATGCTGCTTAGAAGAGATGCAAAGCAAGAAGTACATGCCTTTATCAAAGGAAGCTATTTTCGGGGCAAAAGATATGCCAAAGACTCTTCTTAGTGACTACATTGAGCATAGGCTCTTTAGGCGTATTCAGCAAGAAAGAGAAGAAAGAGCAAAAGATACTGGAAAGGACATTGATGAGGTTAGATGCCAACTCTTTGATGACGCTACACTTTCAGTCATTTTTATACACCTCATATTTGTTGATTCTGAGTCCATTTAACTTTCCTCAGATTAAAAAAATTCAGGAAAAATCAAATAGATTATTCTCTCTTACCTATCTCAAAATTTCTTTTATAATGCTTTGGATGTTTTTGTGCTGCAAAGCCATAATTTGCAACTATTGAAGATTAAACCCAATAGCTGTGTATCCGGTTTCTTGAAATTCCTACAAGTCGATTGGGTACTTGGAACGTGGATCTTCTGTATCTAGAAGTTTAAGAGGAGACTTTCCATGTGCATTAAGATTTTCTGTCGTGACGACCTTTTGTATGCATTGAATTTCTTGTAATGAGAGTTTCTGTTATTCCTCTATTTTTTTATAATTAATATGTAATGTTCCCTGGTTGCTAGATTCCAAGTGCAGAAGATCTTGTTGTCAGAGTGGTATTGTCTGTTAAAAAGCAGTTGCAAGTGAAGCAGCAGTTTCTAAATATCTTTCGCGGTGAGAACTACCCTGCTGAATTTCCATACAGATCAAAGGTGAAACTTTTAACTGTTAGTGTGTAGAATTTGCTTCTTGGATAATTCCTTCCAGGCATGTTGAAAGTTCTTTTTGACTACTGGAAATAAAATTGTTGACCTACAATTTAGTACATATACATTAAACTTCTTTGACATGGTGAAAGGAATTGATCTCTTGTTCATATAATTCTTCATAACTGAAGGGAATGCCATTGTTCATATCTAGTGCACTAGGATCTTGAGATATTATTGTGTTTCTGCAATTTAGTTTCCTTTCATACCGTTGCCAACTTAGTTAGTTTTGGCAACATTGTGTCAGGTGATTCTTTTGTTCCAGAAGATTGAAGGAGTAGATGTATGTCTTTTCAGCATGTATGTTCAAGAGTTTGGCTCAGAATGCAGTCCTCCAAATCAACGTTGTGTCTATATATCCTATCTTGATTCAGTCAAGTATTTTAGGCCTGAAGCTAGAACTGTAGCTGGAGAAGCTCTCCGTACATTTGTTTACCATGAAATATTGGTATAGGACTTGTTATTTTCTAAAAAAAACTTTCTTGCCACGTATGGCTAATATTGCTGGTAACACTTTTCTTCATTTCCTTTTGTTTCTATTAACAGATTGGATACCTTGAGTACTGCAAGAGACGAGGTTTTGTAACCTGTCATCTGTGGGCCTGCCCCCCTCTAAAGGGTGAAGACTACATCTTGTATTGCCATCCAGAGACTCAAAAGACCCCCAAGCCTGATAAGCTGCGAAAATGGTCTCTTTCTCTCTCTCTCATTCAGTCTGCTCTTGTACGTACCCCTGTTGTGCACACACACG
The DNA here is from genome assembly GCA_027478365.1 of Erythroxylum rufum. NCBI lineage: Eukaryota > Viridiplantae > Streptophyta > Magnoliopsida > Malpighiales > Erythroxylaceae > Erythroxylum > Erythroxylum rufum. The sequence goes on from JANIHZ010000008.1 coordinate 21,194,875, forward strand.
TCTTCAATTGTAAATGGCGCGTTTCATTAAGCAAATGAGTGGTTTCTAGTGCTCTACCTGTGCCTCCACCCAAATCTGCCCTGCAAACGAGCTATGTGGTGTCCATGGGTTTGTGTGCTTGCGTGTTGGTTGTTTGTAGAAGTTGGTTTAACATTGAAGTGCTCATGGTAGCTCTACATTTTTCTCATTCTCAACCCCATAACCACTGTTACCTTTTCACAATTAATGATCCTCTGCTTCCACTACTAACCTGAGCAGTAACTGGTTCACTTATGCAGGTACCACTCAATGCTAAGGAAGGCTACCAAAGAAGCTATTGTTGTTGACTTTACCAATTTATATGACCACTTCTTCGTTCCTACCAGGCAGTTTTCTTCCAAGATAACTGCATCTCGTTTACCATATTTTGATGGCGATTATTGGCTAACTGTTGCTGAGAATGTCATAAAACAAATTGAGCAGCAAAGTGGCAAAAATTCAGGTCATGAAGTGAAGAATGTCTTAACCAAAAGAACTCTCAAAGCCATGGGGCATACAAACTCATCTGCTTATGAAACTAAAGATATTTTGGTGATGCAGAAAGTATCGCCCCTGAGCTTGTCACCTTTTTCTCTTTAGTTTTTCATGCAAATTGTTGTTTGAGATATTTTAATTTGGTCAACTCCTTCACCTGTAATTAACTGAAGAAAATTTTGTTTGTGATAAAACTAAACAATTCATGTCCTTGTTAGTTAAGGTTTACCAGAGAGAAAGTATTTGAGAAGTTAAATCTTTTTCTTACAACTACCAGAAATCATTTAGATGTGATGCAGGAGCTAAAAGAATTGCTCCTCTTTGATTTTCATATGACTTGGGGAAAGATTCAGATAGGTTTCAACAGATTAGGGTTATAATACTGTTGACTGTGTATGGAAGAATTGAAAGATAATTAGGATTCAAAGCTATGTGCTTAGTCCGTTTTCTCTCATTGTTGTGTTAATGTCGTTCTGCTTTTCAGGTGGGTCAGGTTCTCTCTTCAGTTAAGGATGACTTTATTGTTGTCCACTTACAATATGTTTGTAACTACTGCCATGAAGTGATATTATCTGGAAGGCGGTGGGATTGCAGTCAATGCAAAATGTTTCATCTATGTGATAGGTAAGATATTTATACAAGCACTTTTGCATATTACATTTTGGAAAACTATTATTTTCTTCTTGGTAAAGTAGTAGTTATGTAACTATTCTTTTTCATCTTGGTAAAGTAGTAGTTATGTAACTATTCTTTTGTTGTATTTTCCTATGCAAAACTCTTCTGTATTCAGATGCCGCGGCCTCAATGGTGGTGATATGCACAGTTTAAATGGCAAGGAAATGCATTTGCTGTCTAAGGTCTAGTCCTAACTGAATGTCCCATGTACATATTCTTTTGTGTGATATATATTATATAAGAGGTCAGAATTACTTTGATGTTACAATATTTACATCCACTTGTGGCTTTGACAATGTTCATTTCAAATTCTTTCTTTCTTCCAGATTATGATGGATGATGTTGCATCTGATACAGAGGATCAAGATACTGTTTTGGAAAATCCATTATTTGAAATCAGACATAGTTTCCTGGATTTCTGTCAGAAGAATCATTATCAATTTGACACACTTCGCCGAGCAAAGCACTCATCAATGATGATCTTGCATCATCTCCACAATTCAAGGGTAGAAACACGTAGGACAAGTTGCCAACTTTTTCATAAAGATTGTGATACCAAGAATGGAGGAGGGGCTTGTGATACCAAGAATGGAGGAGGGGCTTGTGTGTCACGCTTTCACAGCAAAATTGATTCTTTGAGTCGTAATAAGTCAATTGATCCCTCCTTAACCGCTGATTACGAAACTGAGAGTAAATGTTTGCAGCTAAAAGGGCCTCAGGTGTGCAAATATTCCTTCTGACATTCTAATGTGTAAACATTGTTTGAATGCCAGATATACTACTTTCCTAAGATTTTATGCTGCTATATGCTAGTAATGTGGATAAGATCATATCTAATTAAGTTTAATGGACTTAGGATTCAGGTTATGTGGCATTAATTTAATCTCGAAAGCTTTTGGTGTTTGCAGTTGTATAATTGTTTAAAAAAATGGCATTATAATTCCCTTTTTTTTCGGTTTGTTATCATGACTAGATTATTTCAGGTTGACACTTCTGTTTTCTTGGCACAGCAAAAGATACTGCTTTTACTTCTGCAACATGCCTCTCAGTGTCGAACAACTAATGGCAACTGCTGCTCTTATACAAACTGCTTTCTTATAAAAAAGTTGTTCTACCATGCAAGTAAGTGCACCATTCGAGGTTCTGGGGGTTGTCCATACTGTCAGAAGGTGTGGTATGCATTGAAGTTACATTCAAGAAATTGTAGGCAAACAAAATGCAGCCTACCGCGATGCCAGTGAGTTATACCTCTCCATTTCTGTCTTCCCATTTTCTGGAGTTAAATATATATGTTCAAATCAGTTTCTGATTGAAATATTCATGTTTTAATTTGTAGGGATCTGAAGAAGTATGTAGAATCGCATGGCTGCGTTTGAGTTTCTGCCATTGTATAGCTAAGTTGGCAGTTCATATTACTAGCGAAATGTACAGTATCAACAAAGAGTCAACTGTACAGTGCTAGGTTTTGTAAGTGATAGAATTTTGCTTAATACAGCCGCATAAGAGTTATAACAGGTTGAAAGTCTTGGGTGATAAGATAAGACTGAAGCTGACTGACGTAGTATTTGTTGGTCTTTAGAATGTGAATCAAGCTTGAGCTTGTCATGTCATTGTAATACTTTGACTTCTACTGGGCATGTCTATAGCTTGAATGTCAATTGTACATTTGTCTTGTGATTAACCTGTCCATAGTGTTGAGTCTATTTTTAACGACTAATCACGGAGAAAAGAAGTGCTTGGTTTGTGTTGTTTATTCCATACAAGCCTGGTTTATAGAATAGTAAGACATTTAGGTATCAACTCCTCCTTACAAACTTTATTGGAGAGCAAGCCTTTTGAATGGATGTTCCAAATGTAACAATCTTGCACATCATTATGTAGGAATCAGGTGTTCTAAGCTTCTAGGATAACCAAATCATTCCGCGAGGGGATGTTAGTCATGAGTTGGAGGCCTTGTTGATTCCTGATTAGTCTCTTTTGTATAATTCTAGTGTTATTATCAAGGATTTAGTTCCCTTTGGGTTTATGTCGAAGCTTTTAGATAATCATAATTTGTTTTTTTGGTTATTTTATTATTAACCCAAACTTTTATTTTTTGAATTTTTTAATTTAATAATATGATGACATATATGCATATGTTATTAATTATGAATTTACCAACATTATTTTTACAATAAATTAAAAATTTTAATATAAAATTGAATGTTTTTATAATTTACATTTGGATATTTGATTTTGCTAGAACCTGATTTCTTAGTTTTCATGTAAAGTTTGAAGAGAGAATCTGAAACAAGTTGTCTCACAAGAAAAGAAACTAAACTTCCTTTCTTCTACAGGCGTGTAGCTCTGCTCAAATACATGAAACATGAAACATGCAACATTGCTTCATTCTATTTCTATTTCTATGTAAATCCTAAGACTAAAGATTGGCATCTTATATTGGAGGAGAATCATGTGATGATATTAAAATTTATAAATATTTTTTCTTACTATAATTCATTGACTTTATATCGTTATAACGGTTGTAATGAAAAGAAGTAGGATTTTTTTGTGAAAAGGCCAAAGAGGAACCAAAAAGTGGGAAACTGGGATTGTAGGCTCACACGTGGACTATCGTGCTGACGTGGCCATCCGATGGAAGCAGTCGTGGTTTAACTTTCTTAATTCTGATTCAATCTAACAAGAAAAGAAAAGCATTCGATCCCCAAAAAGTAAAACCCCAATCACGACTCTCCAAAACCCTTTCAAAGCTTCCATAAATTTGGCAACCCATTTTCTCTCCTATCGCTATAGTTCATGCAAATGGCGGTTCCGGCGATTAAGTTTCCGATATTCAAAGTGGTGAGGCTACTGGGAGTGATTGTGGCGGCTTTGATGCTGACTTGGACCGTGCATTACAGAGGAGGACTGGCTCTTGTTTCCGATAATAAAGATCTCATCTTTAATGTGATTTCTCGTATTTCCTGTCCTTTCGCTGTTTATCTTTTGATAGGGATTTTGTCTTATCATGGAAATATTTTGGGTTTCGATATGTGTTGACTTTTGGTGTGGCTGATGGTGCATTTCTCTGTTCTAGGTACATCCTGTTCTAATGGTGATTGGATTTATACTGACGAATGGTGAAGGTAATACAATCCTTAATCTGCTCATGGGACTTTATAGTTACTTGAAGACGTACAGGCATGCATTTTGGCTTTGAATCCTATTATTTATTTCGTTTCCTTTACGATAGAAAGAGCATTGTTGTCCAACTAGTGACTTGGACTATGATATGATGTTTCTCAATGTTCTCGGTGTTGTCCTATGAGAAGCGTAAGCAGATGATGAATTACAGGGAAAGTTTAAAGTTTTTCTAATAACATAGGATTCATTTGCTTGCAACGCTTACAACTTTCACTGATTTGCTAGTTATTACATTGGCGTGATTGCGATTTCTATGTGACTATACAAGAAAATATGGATTTTTTTATATATATTCTTCTCAATTTTGTACTTCTGCTAGTTATTACGTTAAGGCAACTTAGATGCTTTATTGATCACTGCACTGCTATCCAGATCTGAAATTTGTGATGCATTGACATGTACCAATCATATGGCTGATTACCCGATTTACTGTAATGATCTGCATTCTCGCTGTTAGTTTCTGCAGCTATTCTGATTTTTGGTAATTGAAGCAAATTTTACCTAATTGTGGATCAATTCTACGTACCTATATGCTGTTGATTCCTTTAGGGTGGTGCTCTATATTAATGTCAAGAACTGAATTTGGAATATGTTTCTTCTAGTAGTTTTAGATATTTTATTATATGTTTACAGGTCTTCTTCATCTTTTAGAATTGATACAAGGGCATGAACATTGCTAATCTGTATGCTCACAACTGTCCAACAATTATTTCTATAGTGCTTTGTCTGCAGCCTTTTTCTTGTTGATGTATGTACTTAAGTTTTGTTGCCAATGGGATTCAAATTTTGAAGTGTACAGTATGCATGAAGAACTGATGAGCAGTTGCTACATGCTTATGATGGTTGAGCAACGAATTAATATGTTCATTAAGTTTGCTTGGCGTTTACCACAAATTTATCTCATCTCGTCATTTGAGCTAAGTCTTAAATGATCGCCTGCTGTTATTATTGGGTTGTTCATTTACATTTTTGACATTTGCAGCCATGATTGCCTACAAGACAGTTCCAGGGACAAAAAGCTTTAAGAAACTAGTTCATCTTATTCTGCAACTTCTTGCATTCTGTTTAAGCTTGATTGGTGTATGGGCTGCTTTGAAATTCCACAATGAGAAGGGCATTGACAACTTTTATAGCCTACATTCATGGTTGGGTCTAGCGTGCCTTTTCCTGTTTGGCATCCAGGTTTAAAGTGTTTTCCATCTTTTATCAATTACCGTTGTCCTATTTCTGATAACAGCATTCTCACTGTCATTTCCATTTTTCAGTGGGCTGCTGGATTTGTGACCTTTTGGTATCCGGGTGGCTCAAAGAGTGCCAGAGCCAGCTTGCTTCCCTGGCATGTGTTTTTTGGGATTTACATTTATTCGTTGGCTATTGCTACTGCTACTACTGGTATCCTAGAAAAGGCCACCTTCCTTCAGACCAACAAAGTAATATCACGTTATTCAACTGAAGCTTTACTGGTGAACTCATTGGGCATCTTGATTATAATTCTGGGTGGTTTCGTGACTCTTGCAACAGTTGCACCTCTGAATGGCAAAGGTGACATCACTAGAAACCCCGTAGAGTAGTCACAATATGTATCCCTTGATTGTTGTTCATGCCTAAGAGTTGTATTGTTATTGATTGCGAATCATAGGGGTTATTATCATTACAACATTAATATATCACTGAAAAAGGGATTTAACTAAGATTGTATGAATACTGGATTGGCCAAAAGATGAATAACCTGGTAGTTTTAGCTGGTGGTTGACGCGGAGTGGACTTTCTTTGAATAAGCAAGTGCTATGTGGAAGGCAGTAGTAGAATTCAAATCCTTCTCCTTTGCATTATAAAACCTGCAAATTTGCATGGATTTTCTATTCTTCATATGGAACATGAACTTGTCCTGTGATTCGACTAATGACAATTAAAAATGAGAGATCAGACCAAATCCCAGGGAATTATATACGACACCCATGCTGGGATAAACCGTGCTCAAACTATTACTAATGCCGCTTAGTTGGGTTTGATCTAACATACATCTATAATTGATAGAACATCACCAGACGACCTAAGAAAGGTGGTGTCTATTTCTTTCCACGTGTAACGTTGTAATCGTGATCAGTGCTGATAAAACGGACTCAAATAAGTGATTTGGTTCAAACTTTCATGATTTTCCAAGTACATAGAAGTCACACCCTCATGGCACCATAAAAACATGTTTGATAAATGAAACATACTAGACCATGAAAAATTGACGAGTCAAGTAAGTTTGATGTTCTACGCTTTAAAGGCGGCAACAAAGTGCTTTAAATCATATGAAACTAGGACAGGCTGGTCCCTTAGATATTCCAAGGCGAACTTCCATTCCGTGATGAAGGTCTGCTGGACGAAGAGCTTCTGAATCCCGAGGATCTGCAATTGAGACGTGAAGAAGATGCAAGTTAGAAACACTATATTTTCACTCGAGCAACTCCCATTCCGTTCTTCATTTTGATTGACTTCCAGGATCCAAAGCTAACCACAAAACTCATGGAGAATAAAGGACAAGACAAACAATTTATGCAAAACTTCAAGAAGGATTTCTTATTATTCGAGTATAAAGCAATTTATGCTGCTTACTAACAAATCACATTCTTGGGCCACAACACATATAATAATAGTTATGTAGTTGCGTAAACTCGAAAGCCAGATAAAAGACTTCCATCTCTTAAACATACTTTCTAAAGAACTTCAAAATTATAGCAATAAAGACACACTGATATTGAAAGTTTTACCAACGTATAAACCTCTAAAAAACCCTTAAAAGATAGCAAGCCTAAACTCATGATGTTATGAGTTATGAAACCAGTCAAATTCCCAATGCATTGACAATATTCTTATGAAGTCTAACCGGCACATCTTAAATAGCAACTCTTAAGAGAAATAGTCAAAATAAAGTAGAGTTCAGTAGGAATTCACGAAATCTACATTACCAAGCATATAATCCTCAACACTGAAATCTTCCAAGGTTCCTGTTATAGCCTCCAGTCCTAGCATTGATGATGAAATTGGTCCAGGGGGCCTCTGAAATCTGAAAAGGTTTGAAAGAAATATGGATAACATTGAGATAGCAGTGCAGACTAACATGTAGTTTATTGCAATCAAATTAAAATATTTGGGGAGTGAATTAAAAACTAGAAGCTTTGGAATGAAACAGAAAGAAGGATCAATCTCAAGGACTAAAATATGCTTTCTACAGAGAAATAACAGTTTTCACATCAATGAAATATTTACATGACCAACTAATATCATATCCAGCTATCATTTTCAAGAACTGATCAACCAACTGAACATAAGAACACAGGTTCTCATTTTAGTTTTAGTTATTTCAATGTGTGAAACTAGGGTGATGAGACTTTCAAATATGAAGCCCACCTCTGCAGAACCATCGATTTCTACAGAACAAAGGAAAAATGAAGAATAAATCAAACAGCAGAACAAAAGAACAGAGGTTTTCATCTTGTTTTAAGTATTTAGTTATTTGATTATGCAACTATAACATTGAATATTTCAAATATGAAGAAGCTCATGGTCTAAAACACGGGGCTTCTATAAGCATATTATATGTCAGCTTCATCATAATTGTAACAGCTACCAAGGTTTCCTCAAAAGAGAGAGCGAGAGAGAGAGAGAAAGAAACTAGCTAAACCAAAGGCATATGTAAACCAAAACTTGGTAATAGAGTAAGGAAAATTTTATCATTTCAAACAAAAAATATCTAATTACAAGATATGGATAAGATGAAAGGAACAGGAACAGCCCCAAGACATCTTTTGAAAACCTAAAAACACTTGAAAAGGCGTATAACACCCCATAGGTTAATACAATTTATTTCTTTCTTCAAACTTTTCTTCCAAAAATACTAGTGATGTTTGAGTCATAAAAACATCAAAGGAAAGTATGACAGGAGGGACATACCGGGAAAGAATCTGGCGATCAAGATCCATCTTGAGTGGAAAGGCCGAGCCGTAAGTTCTAGCCAGGACTTTTCTCTTAATATCTTCTTCATTCTTCTTATTCTATAAATTTAATTCATAAAACAATCATACACTGAGAAAATGGAAGAACAAGCGGTTAAAGTAAATCGAGAGAAGAGGAAGGGGTGTTAGCTACAGTTTGATAGGAGGACTCGAGGGGGTGAGTTCCGACGAGGTCCGATTTGACGCCGTGGAGGCCAAAGCGCAGCGCATCGTTTTGGATTCCTCCTATCTCGTGGGCTATTGCCTTGCCTCCTCCTTCCATTCTTCTTCTTCTGCCACTGGCTTTCTGAACAAGCTAAATAACAAAATGCACAGGTAGGTGCTCTATGTCGCAATTCTCACAACCCTCAGAATCAAGAAGAATTAAGCTTTTTATGCAAATATAAAGACCCAAAATTTAAACAGCAAAATTTGTAGAATAAACTTCTTTAAACATATACGGAAGAGAAATATGTAGTATCAGCACTTACAAGACGCGATCCAAAGAGAAAGACACAAACTTTCAGAAAAATGGGGCCGATCGAGGTAAGTAAGCAGAAATCCCAACCAAAAAAAGAAAAAAAATCGAAACTTTAACCATAGCAGCGAGAAAGAACGACAATGATCTCAGACCCACTAGCAAAAATACTTTCAAACACATACAAGTTCCCAAACTCAAAATTAACAAATAGGAAAGAGAAAACAAAACAGAAAGAAGAACCTTACAGTAGAAGACTTGATTAAGAAGAAAGAAGACGCCTCCGGAGTAGCAGAATTCACAAGACCACACTAAAACCAAAGCTTTCGTAACAGAGAAAGAGAGAGAGAAAGAGAGAGCTAGAGCTTAGAAGAGACCGCCAAGGATGAGCCACTGAAAGCGGAAGGAGGGTCTGTGTCTTCGTTCCAAAACGCCGATTTGGAACCTGTAGTTGCGCACGTGACTTGTTTTAGTCTTCATTTCCTGTCACTCGGAAACAACATCGAGAACATTCTCGATGTTTCGGTAGATGGGATATCGCAATATCAAAGTCGTTTTCTTTCATGTATATATTGGGCCGTGAGAAGTTGAGAACTGTACGAATTTGAAAGAAACTTTTTTTCCTCTTTCCTGTAAATTATTGAATTGGTATGCACAAAATAAGTGTTACATGCGACACCATCTTCACAGATTACTAAATAAAAATAATCGACCGTATATATTCCAGGCATGCAGTTCTTAAGAGGTCAAAATGTGCCCCCATCGTACTGATTAGCAGGGAATAAAAGTTATAATTTTTAGAGACACGATTAAAATGCATATATAGTACATTTGTATAATATAATAATTGACTATTTTATAATTTTAAAAAAAATTAGGGACTATTTTATAAATTTAAAAAATTACCTAAAACGGTACTCGGTATTAACCGGTACTGGTACAGTATCATAGCAGAGCTCAATCTGATACTAAGTCCAGTATGGTATTTATAACATTAGTTGAAGAGAAGGTAGAATTTTATAAAAGAGTTGTCGTAGAGTTGAAAAAGAAGGAAGAGTTAAATTAGCTAGCGTATTTTTTAGATTAAATTTATGAAGAAAATAATCTAAATATCAAGGGGTATTGAAATTTAGAATCCAAATAAAATGCTCCTACTTGTCCTAGATTAGGAAAGTAAAACCTGACTACTCAAAAAAATAAACCAAATGTAATAATATAAATTATAAAAAAAAGATTATATTCCTAAGTAAGAATTGATGACCACAAAACAAGGCCTAAGAGAATTAGGTTTGGGAATATTAAACCCTTGGAGACCCGTTGTGGTTTTTTATTTTTTATTTTTGATAAGAGTTGTTATAGTTTAATTAGAATCCATGGATCAAGGGGTGTGTATGGTCACATAAAATTGTTATTTATACACACCCATGTCCTTTCCAGATGCGTACGAATGCTCAAAGCCAAAAGTGGCTGAGAATGGATTATATTACTGGCGAAAGTTATCATATGTAACCTTTCAGGAGATATAGTTGGTTAGACCTAATAGTCACTTTACTAGTTTACTTAAGGAACGCATCATCTATTACTGTGTGACTAGCGACTACATAATATTTTGTCTTTGGGAGAGTAAACGTGAATAGTGTTCCCTCTGTTAAAAGCCGAATTACATAACCACGGAATACTGTTCCCTCCATTAAAAGCTGAATTACCCTTAATTAATGCTGTTGGTAGATAGTAAATGAGAATGACATGCAATATTTTATAGTATATTTTACGTGGCTTCACTCGTACATCTTAAGTCAAACATGACAGTTAATTAAGATCTCTTTCAATTACTTAAGGTTCCTGGCTAAGATCTTATTGATTATTGCTTGGTTGTAGGAATTCATTTGTTGGTAGTATTTTTATTTTCAAAGAAATTGAAGAGAAGTTTCGGCAAATATTCATTTTTGACATTCATTTCCTTTGCTTGTTGACAATGTCAAGAATGATTTTCCACACATTTTAATTGAATCTGTATTTGTTTCTATATTTTGCAACATAGTCATTTTGCTTCTTTTTATTTTATTGAAAAGAGAACTTTTATCATCCTTTTTATGTTTTAAAAGGCAAATGATTGGGTTTTGTTGCATGACATGGCGGCAATCAAAAGTTATAACTAAGACTTCTGAATATGAATTTATATCAATTTACGTACTGCTTTGGTATTCATTGTCTTCTTTGCTTTGTTTTTGTTATTTTCTTTGGTCGTCGGCTCATTCTAGCTCCGTCATCTTCTTCCTTCACGTGCTTCAGTCACTTTTTCTGCGTGTCAGTTGAGATAAGTGAGTTTTGTTATTTACTAGGTTTTTGTATACTTAATTTAATTTAGGTATTTGTTTGTGGTTTAAACCTCCTATTTAAACTTTATACATTTTTAATGTTAATGGGTTGTACCAACCGAAACTTGTTTATGGTATGAACTTCAGTTTATCATTGAATTAATATAGGATGAGTTTGACTTATAGTTCCAAATATCTGAATTATGTCAATGGGTTATTTCAATGATGTTTTCTGAAACGATTAGGTTTTCTTTACTTTTCATATGCGAATCTTTACACACATCTTTTTTAATATAATAATAATTTTCTTCTAAACATATTACGTAATTTGTATATGTTACAATAATATATTAATCCAAGTATTCATATTTTTATCTTTACTTATTATATTTGTTACTAGTACAAATTAATTTAGGTTAAATGTCAAAGTTCTAACATTAATTTTAAATTTCAATAACAATATCTAAACCATTCAATTAAATATTTCAACTTTATAAAATTAAGTAATTCGTTTTATGTTCCCATACCAAAACAAGTTGACCAAGAATTTTCCCTTTCACGTCCTTAAGTGCGTCTTTGAATTCTCTTCTAATATATATGATTACATGTAACACCCCACTCTCACGTGACCCAAACCTGATATCATTGGTGATATCCGAGTCCGTGTCCTGCGAGGGCGGCGTACTACATCAGTCAGTAAAATTCGGTATACAATTTTTTTTGAAAATATACTCCACGTTAAAAGGAAGCAGTTTCAGTCATTACACATTCACGCGGAATAAGCAGTAAACAGTAGTAAATCTTTGCAG
>JANIHZ010000008.1:21208355-21230396 GCA_027478365.1 Erythroxylum rufum
TGATGAGGTTTATAGAGGAGAGAATTATTTAGAAGAATATGTATTTCACTTGAATGATTTAGCTTAAGTGTAAAAGGGTATTTATAGGTACAAAAATAACTCTTCATATCTAAGTACATGAACCTAAATAAATAAACCACACATGAACTCAAAACCATACATGGACCAATATTTAATTATGTGACTAATACATGAATATAATTAAACTCCTAACAATGAACTTAAGCATCCATATATCTAGATTTACTTTCAAATTACTATTCAATAGAGTCAACTTCTTTAAATAAAAACTAATAAAAAGCACCCTGGCCCAAGCAAGGGCAAGCAAGACACCGACCCAAAGTAAAAAAGTGTTCTCATTTTGTTTCGTTTTGTTCTTTACGAGAGACTCTTGACCCTCGTAAGGAGCAAAAAAAAAGCCCTTATTTTGTCTCCTTCATTCTTTACTTTTAATTCTCATAAAAAATAAAAAGACAAAATAAGAGCTTTTTTTTCTTTGTCAAGACTTATAAAATGTCAAAAACGGCCCTGGTGAAAGAATTATATAATTTCATTTAAAAAATATAAAGATGTGAAATTATGAAGTGAATACCAAGCAAGTTGAAAATAATTACGTCTTCAAGTCACCCCATGTCACTAAAAATCAAAATAAATCATCCAAATTATTTTTCAAACGCCAGAGATATCTGACAAATTTGTATTTTTATTCCTTTTTCTGTTTGGGGTGATTCTGCAAATAAGATGACCAAATGGATGTGAAGAAAGCCTGTTAGGTGGGGTTGTAATCTACTAATCTAAGTAACGTCCGTGGATGCCCATGTTCTTTATTCAGATTTGCAGTTTACGGCATTCCATGTTTCAAAGGTATGGTAACACATCTTAGAATAGGCTACTGGAAGCAAGGAACATAGCCTATACTTTTAACTTTTACTTTCTTTTGACGGTCAAAAGCTAGTTAAAGAGATCATGATTTGCATGGAAACTGGTTATTATATATTTATTTGATTTCACTACGTACGTTCTCTATCTCCAGCAAGCAAGCAATGCATAGATTTAGTTATTTAATTCGCTTCCAGTTCCTGACGCCTCAAAGGTGCCTGCAGGTTTATCTTCTGAGGAGGAGTGTATCTATATTTAAATATTAACAAGTACCATTAAGTACTTTAGCTATGTAGTATGTACTGAGCTAAATTGAAGGCTTGAGGGCTCAATCTGCCAAAAGTAAAACTACTCCATTGTCGAGTCTTCTAATAAATCAAGCAAGACCCTTTAACCTTTTTTACACTCACACTGGTACATTCTTAGCTGATGTATGTGTTGTCTTTCCTGCAGCAACTATGTTATCATTCCGTCTACGTACTAGGACTCCTTTATCTTACAGTTACAGTTACCAATGTAACTAATTGACTCCTTTTTCTACTGTGTCAATAATGAGTATGCGGAAGAGGAAAGGAAAAGCGGAGGTTTCTTCCATCGATTTAAAGGCACAGCAACTAGAACTCTCGGTGAATTTCACTGTGGATCTGTGAGAGCTATGGCAAGCACACGAGCTGCTGTCTTTCTGTTCTCAGGAGGTCCCAATATATATCGCATGTGGAATGTTTCGATTTCGAGGTCAGTTTCAGTACTCCTTTTCTTTGGTCGAACTCTTTTAACATTTAGTTGCATACAACTCTTCTTGTGTCAATTTACTACAACTGTGTACTGGTACTGCATGAATGTTTTTTAAAGGAAGGAAACTGAGAACAGACGCACATATAGTAAAGAGGGTTGTAATGTGTGTGCATGTCAGAGGGAGAGATAAGCAATGATGCAACTGCTTTTGCATTTTAGCTGAAGAAATAGTTAATTAATTTACGAACGTATGTCCCTATTGATTACGGATTCATTTTTCTTCTGGATATCGTAATTCATAGGCCTGACTGTTTTGGCGTATCTTATAACCAAGATGTTTTTGTTTGGAATACATTCCACCTGCTGATGCAAGTATCATGCGTTCATTTCTCCCTTTTGGAAAACGCTCTCCAACTCCAATACATAAGTGAACAATATAAATCTCGTATTCGCTTGATAATTTCACATGGTTTAGATTAATAAACATATACTTATTGATGAGAATTTCCGTACTTCGAGCTATTATTTCATACAATATACGTAATAGTATGAACTATATATTAAGACGAAACTGTCTCTCCATATATAGCATTGTTTGGAAGGAGTCTTTCACTCTTTTGTAGGGTTGCTTACTGGTGTGATTAAGGCTTTAATTGAGAAGTTCATCTACATACTCAAAAGCCAAGCCCAGGAAGTCCGTCCTTAGTTCTAGTCTAACATAACAATTCTAAACTAGAAAATGGAGTTTGCAATTAGAAAAATGGAAGTTAGTAGATTCTGACAGGAATAAAATAATTTCCAGGCAAGATAAATTTAAAAGGAGACATATTTTAATTATGCTTTAAAACTATATTACTGAATGAGTAGGGTTTTAAAACGCAAAAGCCAAAAAGATACTTCAAATTGAACTGTAAAGCAGGCCGAGGGGAAACCAAAAGGATTAAATAGGACGAGAAGGAAACTAATAATCTTAGCAAAGTATATCATAAATAGATGGCATTAGACAAATTAGTAATAAGCAATTTTTTTAATTAATTATTAATTTTTATTTTCCCTCTTTTAAGAGAGTTGATTAAACCACTAAAACCAATGCAAGATTGCAGTGTCTAAATGATGAAACTCTCAAGTATGCATCAAGTTCAGTCAAGAGATATATAATATCGTAAAGGGAAAGAAAGTGCTGATAAAGCTACCTTTACAATATAATTAGATTAATTCCGAATGAATACAAAAACTTTATATTTCAATTTTTTAAATATGGAAAACGTCACATTAGAAAGTGAGACCATAATCACAAGATTAAGCTTCTCTTTAAACATGGAAATATGTAAGCAAAGTTTTGTTAACCAGTACTGTAAGGAGAAGACGCTTGTTTATACAATGAACTATATAATGGTTGAATAGGTTTTATTTTGGCCAACCCCAAATTTGTTTCGATAATCTAATACTAGATGATGTAAAGCAAGGATAGCCTTCTCTTATTTACTCCAAATTTCACCTTTATCATCTGAATTTCAATTTTTTTAAAGAAGAAATTATTTCATTCAGAAGCCCTAAAAGGCAGCCAAAAACTGATTACAATGCAAAGTTGTTAAAGAGACAAAAGGTACTAAAGATGTAACTAAATTAGCATTAAATGTTAAAAAATGAGACTACTTAAAGACAACAACTATTCAATCTAGATTCCACCTGCTTTTGAGAGAGAGCTCAATTTTTCTGTGAGGATATAAGTTATTATAATTTATTTGATCCAAAAGCTCACTCTATGGGTAAGAACATATTTGTCAGATTTAAAATTCCTCAAAACTTTTGAGTTTCTTTCCTTCTAAATAGAGTATACAGTGCAATTGAAACAAAGGCTTAAGCATATCTAATCTTCCCCCATTATTTTGTATTGATTATTAGCCCAAATTAGGATTTCATTCCAATTATTGTAGGGATAATCCAAATTCAAGTAATGAAGTATTCTGGCCCAAATGGAGAAAGAGTAGCCACATTAAAAGAAAAGATGAT
Organism: Erythroxylum rufum; assembly: GCA_027478365.1. Classification (NCBI taxonomy): domain Eukaryota; kingdom Viridiplantae; phylum Streptophyta; class Magnoliopsida; order Malpighiales; family Erythroxylaceae; genus Erythroxylum; species Erythroxylum rufum. Next base: position 21,211,983 of record JANIHZ010000008.1, read on the forward strand.
AGGTTGTCTCAAGAACCAAATTATAAAGGTAGAAAACCTGATTAGTTCAAATCTTGAGCCTGTATTTTATTTTCAATCTACCTATGGCAGCTAATCATGTGGTAAAGGAGGCTCTGGGTATCAATGATCCTTTCCAAACAATCTTATACCAAGGAACATAAAGAAGATGGGGTCTAATAACTTCTAAACATAAGGAATTGGAGAATTCTCCATTGCTTGTGGATTTCCATATAGTTTTATCCTTCAAGAAGTGGTTAGGTAAATAGGTTCGAAGATAAGAGAGCAATATGTCTATACCTTTTCCAATGGCTAGCCAAGAACACTGATCACTAATTTGGGAGACTCTAGCAATAGCTGAAATTCTAATTACAAGGGATGAGATTTCACTTCTTGTAAATAAAGGATTAAGAGGGGACTAATTATCAAATGAAAACCACGTACGTGCCTTCTGTTAGTGAATATATAAAATCAATTAAGTTGGCCTCACACAACAGCTTAAATTATTGTGGTGAAACAGTCACTTAATATAGTATCAGAGCCTTTGTGATTAAGTGGTCGTGAGTTCAAATCCTACCACCCACCTATTATTCAGCACAAGGTAGAGTAAGCCTGTGTAAATTTCAAGTCGCTTTTACTTGAGGGGAGTGTATTAGTAAATTTATAAAATCAATTAAGTTAGCCTCACACAACTGTCAAGGTATTAAATCTACCTTTAAAATCATTCCATTAGATTAATTAACCCAGATAAGATAGGTTTAATGTTACAGTAAGAAATTAATCAGGCATCTCATACCAATGCCAACTCCCCGGGATTGTGACTAAAAGTGTAACAAGACAAAGGAGTTTAATTGAGCTTGATATTAGCAGTTAAGTTAGTAACTGATTTTAAAGCACTAGGGCTTGGCATCATAATTTATCTATAGAGTACAAAATACATTTCATATTAAAGAATATGATCACATTTATAGGTAGTATTTTTATTTTTCCGCTCTTGATGTAGAAGGAAACAACTCTTAATCAAATAAAAAAATATGTAAATGATAATTAGTAGGTCATCAATGTTATCGCCCGTTGTGCCACTTTCATGGTTGCTTTTCTCTCTACAAAAGGACTAACATTGTCACTCTGCAGTAATACACCAGTTTTGTGTTCTTATTAACCTCAAAACACAAATTAGAAGCAGGAAACCCAGAGCCCTGTTACGTTAAAAACAATGTCTTTTCCAACCACAGGTCTGATATCCTTTCACTGATGTGCCTAGTCGACCATGTTAAGATCCGGTTGTGACCTCTGCTGTTTAATTAGTAGTATTAAATTTAGTAAGGGTTGTACCTTAAGGATTTTGAGATGATACATACAACAAAAATATATTAACTACTGCACAAGGCTTCTAATTTAAGTATTGTATATTCAATTGAGTGTTTTGACGATGACTGGCTATTTTCTTCTGTGGACTTTATAAGCACAAGTGAGACAATAGTATATATGCATTACATTGATAGAGAAGAATGAAGAATCTGGACAGATATCACATTCATATGAATACACGCAAGTGATTTCATGGTCAAATATTGATGATGGAGGTAATTCCTGAGATCGATCCATTTCTCTTCTTAAAGCTTTGTATCAACTCTATGTATAGGTGGTAAATATAGAATGCACTCGAAGGCTTCACATGAAAAGCCCCTTGCATTCAGTCCCCTAGCATCTTATGTAGGAGTTAATTATGTTTGGATGAATTTATACAATTTTTGTCCAAGTCTACAATTACAGATATTGTTATTGAACCGTGACACAATCTTGGCAACAGTTGGAATCAATTCGACAAACCTGAACCTTATTAACATCGCTTACATTCTGCCATTTTAGATAAGAGTGGACTTAAATTTTAACAAACTGATATTTTACGGACATAGTTTTCGTTCCGCTAATGCTTTCCTGAATTCCTAACGTAGAGTGGTTATTATTACCTAGACAAAATTATAGCACTTGTTGATTATCTAGCTTAACCAATTCATTTGACAAGATCTTGTCGTTCCCCTATTTAATTAATATCTGAAAAATCAACCTTATTTCTTTTGAAATCAATTAGTAATTACCTGTTGTTGCAGGGAAAGAAATTGACTAGCAATTAGCTTAACAACATACGTAGACGGGATACAGTTAACTCGATTGATAGGAAAGAGAGCAGAAAACTATCCTAAATTTGATCCGCAACATCAAACATACAACAAAAGAACTACCCCCTTGCATTTTACTGCTTATTCATGCTATTTACTTTTGTTGATATTGATTGGTTTGATCAGCGTCCCAGAGTTTGCCGTAGATTTGTAATCCTGCAAATTGAGACAGAATTTAATGTCAAGTGTCGATAAACACACAAGCAAGGATGGTGTTTAAGAGATCCTACCTGTAGATAGGTTCATATTTGTGATAGCAACTAAACTAGAACGAGTTAGTGCATTGCTTATGTCCCAATTTGGTGGCAAGCTGGGCAGGCAGTAGTTGCTGCCGTGGTGGTCGTTGGTCTTGCTGCAGCTAATAACTTCTTTTGCTAGTTCAAGGTTTTTTTGGTAACCCATGATTGTAGATGCCTTCAATTTCCTCTTCATCATGATTGGCCCCTCAACAACGTCCTCTTTCATCCGTACTTGATGGTAAAGTGAGTTAGAGGTAAGGTGTTCATCAGCTTCATGAACCGCATTCTTCACAGAACAGGTCAGTTTCTGATGATCACCGGTAGAACCTGATTTCCCACAACCTTGATATTGGTTCGCCATATGAGGACTGGCCTCCGGACATTTGTCGGAGGACTCATGGACGCTTCTAGTGAACATCTTCACTCTAGTCCTTTCCCTTGCTCTTGCTCTTGCCTTTGCCCTAGATTCTTTGACCAAAGGATCCATTGTAGATTTTTGCAACTTCTTCGTCTTCTTCTCATTAGAAACAGCACCCAAAGGCTGAGTCTTTGAATCTGTCTCTTCTAGGTCATCATCAGCTTCAGACACAACCTCACACATGGAAGTTCCATCCTGGGCTAGCTCCTTTATGGCTTTTCTTGATTTGGTGAGTAACCAATCTAGGGTTTCACTTGCTTTCTCAAACCCTAGCATGTCCTGGAGATCAAAAAACTTCCGGGCAATTCCTATGGACAATCTCACCCTCCGATCTCTCAAGCCTTGAGCAGTGTTGATTTTACTGTGCCTATCTTTCTTTGCAGGCCTTTTCAGAGGAAGGAAATCAGGATGATCAAGCTGATAACGGTCTATAAGTAAACCAAAATCCTGCTTAGAGTTCATGGCATGATTTGAGTTAGCTCCCATGTCCAGGAAAGACTCGGGCTCAGCTATTGAAGGATTAGTAGGTAACCAAGGAGCTGCGATGAGTGGGTTGTGATGGTGATGGTAAACTAACAAGCCATTAGTTTCGTGGTCAATAATGTCAGGAGGATTGTACTGGCGAGAAGAAGAGGAAGGATGGAGACAAAGATTGACACAATTTGTGGAGGAGAACATTTGTTACTTTAGGCTTCACTGGTTTTTCTCGGAGATCGATGATCTGTTTCAGAGAAAACTATTTGTCTTGGACACCTATGAAAGAGCTTCACCACCCATTTTTTAAAATCTTTTCCCAGGGTTCACTTCTCTGCTAGGATCGTACTATAAATATTTGGAAGAGACATGGATATCCACCGAACAATATAAGAGCAAGAGGGACAATAAGAAATGTGTTCTGATCTATTATTTTATCAACCACATTTTTTCTCTCTTCAGTACGTATAGGGCAAAGCTGGTATAGGTGGATGGATAGAGAAGGAGCTGAATAGTTTTTGCCAACAGCAAAGTATGGTAGGGACTGATGGTAATCTTTTCACACTTTTAAGCCCGTTAATCCAGAGATGTGACCTAGGGATTTAGGAATTGGGTTGCTCTTATCATAATTCCCAGATGTTGCTGGTCTATCTAAGATGTAATGCTAGTAGTAGGTATCCTATCTTTACCCAAAAACCTCAAATTTAGACTGAATAATAAAAGAAAATCCCGAGAGGCAAAAGTCTTCATACCACTCAATTAACTTCAAACCCTAAGGTTTCCATAACAGGCCTTCACTACATGTAGGCTTTAGGTAAGAACTACGAACTCCTAACTTTTATGTGGATACCTTGCTTTTACTAGATAAATAAAAATTCTTATTTGTGATGAAGTTTTAAGTTTGACTAGTACATATGTATTTCAATTTTCTTATCTAAAGAGGAGTTAACCAAGAAAGTTTATCCAACATTAGATATTATATGATGCACTTAAGCTTATAATAGCAATATCTTGATTTGGATAAGTTACAGTTAAAACATTAATTCTGCAAAAAAGAAACCTACGATATGTATATCGTTTTAAAATATAGATATTCTTCTTTCTTTAAATAACACTTATTATTAACTTCTATCTAATAATTTTGTTAATTCACCCTGAATATTATAAATTATAAATTATAATTATTTACAAAATGACTTTTATTATTACCACTTATGTAAGTCAATACTTTTAGAAGTATAATTTATGATATTTATAAATTAGTTATTTTTGAAACAAATAAGAGATTCATATTTACTTTTAACAACCGGTAAGATTATTCCTTTGTGATTGAGGTTCGAGTAATAAAAACTACCTTTTTATAAAATATTTAAAAAAAAAGTTACATACAATTGATATCTTCCTTCGACTCATGCAAAACAGAGACCCTGGAGTTGTCGATGTTGTTAGGTATTTTGTATAAGTGTTGTACTTTTCACATAATAGATCTTATTTATTTTGACAATTTATATGAATGAATTATCGCGTTTTGTGAAAAATATTTAATAAATAAAGATAGAAATTGATGTTAGTGTAATTACCATATCATAGTCGATGTGTGAAATTTTCATGTACTTATTGTGCGATGTAAATGACATATTTATTATCATCGTAACTTATAATTAATTTGATGAAAAAGATGTTAAAATATAATCTTTTATTTGTATGTGTTCTAATGAAATCAGGTAGTTTGATTTAGATTACGTGATTGGTGTGTAGAATTTACTGCACACAAGAAAAATTATAATTTTCATTAAAAAAAAGTCTTATTACTTTTTCGGTATTTACTTTAAAAGGTGTGGCACACACCTAATTACAGTAACATAGAAAGATTCCACTTCAGAAAGTTCACTGTCTCTGAAATCAGAAGGATGTGGATACCAATGTGTGTGTGGACGGTACACGTGGATTGTACCGAAAGAAAAAGGTGGAATTTAATTAGATAGGTACACGTATCTCTAATTCTCTATAGAACTTTTGTTATTTGATCTTATAATGTAGCAATATTTGGTTAAATGACACAATTTATATGTTATTGGGCATTGCAATATTAAAAATTAAATCGAACCGCCTAAGATAAGATTCAAGTAAAATAAAAAATAAAAAACCTTGTACACTAAATAAATACGTTCACTATATAATCCGTGGTACTTTGGTTATAATATATTGGAGAATTCAACTACCTTATTGTTGATCTTTAATTAGTTCAAGTACCAACATTTATTACATTTCTGATGTCTCATATTCCGCACTTGTACTCGTTTTCTTCTCTAGAAATTCATGCCCTTGTTTCCCGCTGATGCTTTTGCCTCCCTGCCACAACTTATCTATATTAATTACTTCTTATTATTATATAGACAGAGATGAATGAGACCAAGAAATGAAAAAGATAAGGAAAAGAAAATTTTGATGTTGCTTTGAAAAGACAGCCTATGAGTGGACAAAAGGTCATGATTTGAGTGGGTGAGAGTGAATCACTCTAGCATCATAGTTAATGCTTCCCAAATTCCTTTTACTCAGGCTTAGTTGAAAACTCAATACACTCTTTTCATTGCGAATTGCACTGTAGCCACTGGGAGATCTTTGATTAAAAAGAGAACAGTCCTTCCAATTCCAAATATCTTACAACATTTTACTAACTCCTAATCAACATTTTACAACATCTTCCAAAAGATGGCATTAAATAGTCTTATTGGAACAAAAGCGTGTAATTGTGATCGGAAACCAATTATTGTTATGTCTTTTTGTATGTTAGTATTCATAGTTTCAGCCAATGACTAAAGTTTGTTACTGTCCTTAATTTATTACACTGTTGCAGATGCAAATAAATCTTTATGGAACTTGTTTGGTTTTATAAATTAAAGTTAAAAGTATTTACCAGAAACTTGCAGAGTAATTTGGTGCACTGCTTGAAACGATTCTCTTGCATAAAATGGAGCAGGAGCACTCATACGAGTAGAGTTTTGAGCACATATAAGTCGCTTCATGGAGTTGATTTAGTATGGAGCAGGGAAACAAATATCTGACTGACTAAGGTTACGTGCTTGCTTATCCTTCATAGAAACTGCTTGGGTAGGCTAAGGTGCACTGGCACTGCACATGATGTTGGTACTAGGTAGACAAGATGTTGCACTTAGAGAGGTAGGTGGCTAGGGTAGGCTCCAAAACCCATTACGATCAAGGCAGCTCCATCACAATGCCAGCCTTTCGAAACTATATATTCCAGCCAAGCTGACCATAGCAAGCAAACCCTTTGTTGTCATCGTCTTGTAACTATATGACTCCTACCAATCCGTCTGTCTCATTACTCTGGTAATATTAGTTAAATGTTACTTTGCAGGTCTGGACCACTTGAAACTTGTGGGCAACTATTCATCTTCTGTTCAACATTCAACCATCTCATGTCACCGCTTTTAGCTTATAATTGGATTTCTCATTCCCGGCTTTATTTTGCAAGAACAAAATAAATGTTCTTGCAAGTGACTTGGGAAGTCGAATTTTTGTTGTGAGAACTTTTCATAAATCTGTTAGTTAATCATTGTTCAATAACACTTGTGTCATAGGAACAACCACTCAACCAGATTGCCCTTCCCATGTCACTCATCATACACAAGTATCCATAGACGAGTCGAGATTGTTTTATAGTCACTGAAATGCACACAAACTATGTATGGAACCTTATTTTATAAATATTTTGAATAAATATCCTATTTTATAGTTTGAGAAAATATTTTTTTTCTAATTCCATGTTTCATTTTTTTTTCCAATTTGATTATTTATATATTTATTAGCTAAATTTTCAAGTAAAATTGTAAAATATTATGTATAATTACATATATTTTATATCTGATATTTCCCTTATATTTTCTTTTCTTATGTTTTAGAATAAATTAACATTCTTGTATTTCTGTTTCTGAGTTTTCAAATGTTAATTTTCTATCAAAAGCTCAAGAAATGACTTCTTAACAAGGAAAAGGCTTTGATATCCATGAAGGTTGAGACTTGAGAGGAGACAAAGTGGAAAGGGGTAGCTGCCTTATGTGATTGAAAAACGTTCATCAGTCTAATTTCAGTCATGCATTTTGATGTTAACGGAGTTTCTAATCAACCTTTTCTTTATACTGTCCATTCATTAAAACCTTTCACGGTATCTCTTCCTCTCGTCAGGCTTTCAAGCAAAAATGCCTCAGTCCCTTTCATTATCTTTTTCTCCCCATTTGTTTTGTCTGCTGGTGGTGGTGGCTTTTTTTTAATGTCTAAGTCTAACGGTGACTGGAAAAGACAGGGTCTAAAGTAGTTATATGTAAGAAGCATGATTATGTGAATAATTGCAGACAGTGAGTTTGCCTTGGATATTTGCAGATGAGGTGTGCATGTGCTATCAACTAAACATTGCTCTTTCATCTACATGTGCAAATCAACCCTACAACTTTTGTCCTCACTTTTAGCAGTGTCCCTCCTTGGATGAGAAACTTTTATGGACTCAGCATTATTTTCTTTCTGTTCTTTTTCCTAAGTCTTAAAATTGTAAGTAAAAGTCCCTACCTTTTTTGCCTATTAAATTAGTTTTGAAACCAAGAATGAGACTTTTTGCTAATGTAGGATGCCAAAGGTATGCATGCAATAAAGGGCTTTTCAGTTTGGTTTTCCTTATTCATCTTAAAAAAGGACATCTGCTACATATTCCCTCTAGTAGTTGCTAGCCTAGCCTTATTTCCTCCTCTCTTTTTTTCTTTTTTTTCGTAAAAGAGGAAATCAATTGTAACCTAGCTAGATAACCATTTGTTTAGTGGGTGATAGCTATCTTTTCTTCCCATGTCTAAGAACATAGAATCCAATTAATAATCTTGGAGACAAAAGACAAGTATGAGAGGTTAAGCGGACAGAGGTTACATCAAATCCTTCCCATTATCAACAATTGCTTTTAGCTTTCTAAGTTGGTATAGCTAGATAACACTAACTTAGGACGGGGAATTCTTGTTGAAATCAATGTCTTACGTGGCCTTCCATTAAACCATCCTAGGACTCCATCGAAAGACATAATTTATATCTACTGCATCTGCATGTCGCCAAGCAGTCGGCTTTTAACGCTTAAACGAACAAAATAATATACAGTTACGTGACTTACTTTATTAGCTATATATTAGTAGAATAAAAAATGGAATCCATCTTGTTCTTGGAGTAATATTTATCAGATATTAGTAACTCAAAACAAACAATTCTATTAGCAAGAGCAATTTAATTAATTGAAGGAATACCATACGTTTGATGTCTTTTTCCTTTTTTTTGGAGTAATATATTAAAAAACGTCATATATATTCCTTTTTTTGGTGACTGTATGATGTATTCACAAACGCAGTATGTACTTTGATTGTTCCTGGTTTCTTTTCTTCCGTTATCTGCCTTTTCTTTCCTAAGAAATTTCAACGAATCTGTGAAATTTATCGAGTGCAAAGATTAACAGCTCCGGAAAAAGCCCAACGGCCCAGCCTTTTCAACCCAAACCATTCCCTACTCTGCTCCGTCCCAATTGAATTTGAACAAGCGATCTGTTGTTATTCACTACCCAGTTTGTTTTGCTTCACTGCAACAATTGCAGGCCAGTTCTGCCTTTTCCAAGTTATCTATTTTCAGCATCAAAGCCATTCAAAATACGACGACTAACTTGGAATGAGACCCAAAACGAAGAGGTGGTCTGGTCGGTCCCCTCCCCTCCGGAGTCTGGCCCCCAGTAAGTGTGGTGAGACCAAAAGTGGCAACGGTCACGAGCAGGACGTCCCTTCAAGTCATCCTAACTCTATAAATGAAAATCGATAAAAATGTTATCTTAATATGCGTGCATGTGCAGACTGACCATGGAGCTGAGGGGCAGGTGATATTTGAGGGCCTGCCTCACATTTCCTCTCTTAGTTAGTGGGCCCTACTCTGGAGATTTTACTTTTTAGGAGAAAACGAATCAGTCGGACTCGGACAGCTGTTGTTAGATGGGGTCCAGGGAGTAGAAAGTGCACGTGGGTGCGGGTGAGGATAAAGCTGCCATTTTGACCAATCAAACCTTCGTCTGGTCCTGCAATGTCGAATTCCGAAAGATGTTTTGATTGGTCGACATGCTGCACCTGCTTCAGATTTCAATAGACCTAAGTAATATCTTACTTGTATATCTAAATTGAAATTTATCAGTCAACTGCAGGTAGTTTTTGCTAATTTGAAGTTTTTCTTGCAGCTCCTTTTGGTTATCTTACTCAACCAACCCAAATTCACACTAGGGTTGTATGTGTTGGTGGGGACAATTGTAAGGAATTTTATATAGGGTGTAAGCGTTAGAAGAAGCTAAGCATAAGCAGCCTGGGAAGTGGGAAGTAATAGTAATCATTTGCACGTGTGAGGGGTGCCATTAAATTTTGGGGGACCACTTTTGAAGTTTTCGTGAAATGTTGACAAATTGAATGGCTGAATGCTGATCCCAGTTTTTACCATGAGAAGATTGATTCGACATTTCATTTAATATAACTACAACGTAGATGATAATGAGTTGTTGGGGATCACCTGACTTGTATACTAGAGTCCAGAACTTCAGGTATCTTTTAACTTGATAGTTTGAAATACATCAAGTTCAAGTGATATGGATTTCAACACAAAGTATGACAAGACAGCAATTATTTGTATATATATGCAGCATGTTAAGGCTTAATTTGCAAGTCATAGCTGTTTATGTATTATATTATACCTTTATAATTTGATTATCATTCTCTGTTGCAACCCAGTTGCGGCAGTTTCCTAATTAATCGTCAGTAATCGTTGGTTCATCATCTCTGTAGCTTATATAACATCATGATTGAGAAAATTGTTGTATGCATTCCTTCCTTGCTCAGTTACATATGCATTTGGTTTGTCACTTCATTGAAAAGCACACTCCCCTACAAAGCTATCCGGAGGTGCACCTCTTGGGGCACATCCAACACTAAAAGACCTTGTGAACTGCAACATTTTGCTATAGGCAAATAACATCGACCAAGTTATATAACTAAGTCTAAGGATTTCTCTCTTTTTCATATATATACACTTCGAAGAAGACAAAATGAGAAAAGCTCCACAGGTTGAGAAAAAGGAGTTGGTTCTCTCCTCAGTCATGCCAGCATAGAAGCATAATTACACATCGCCTCATAATGTAGAGCCTTCCTTTTTGTTCTCTGAGGTACTTACCAAGCCTTTTACATGAATCCTTCTTCTTTGAGCTTCCCATGCCTGCATTATTTCCATTGTCCATTATCTTCATCTTGAGAGATAGAGACAACTATAGGTTCTAGGGGGAGAAGGAACTGGAAAAAATTCTTGACTAGTGTTAAGCTTGAGTTGAAGGTAGTGTGTGACGAGAGAAGTGGGTTGCTTATAAAGAGGGAAGAGCAAGACTGAGTGGTCCATTCCTCCGAAGGACATGCACTCAGGTCCCCTACACATGCGCTTAAGTTTTCTTTTTTTTTTTTTTCGGATTACCTCTCGCTGTCTCTCTCTGATACAGTAGTGTGTAGTGCCACATCATTCTCTGCAGCATTTATTTAGGTGTCAACTACCAAGACAATTGGTCGGCCATTGATCTTTACATACATGATCGGATGGGAAAATAGAGAGAACCATGGAAGCTATGTCTTTTCTAAGATATTTGGCCAGTTGTCATGCGGGTTTTCATGGACACCAACCCTTTTACTATCCGATCATGTCTCCTTGTCATCTTCTTTGACTGCATATGCATGTATATGTGTACTGTTTCATTATGCCTAATCAATTATTTACTCCTGTGCTTTATTTCAAACCGCAGAAGATTTCTAATCGAGCATCAATTCGGGTTATTCTCTGCTTTCACACCCTCCTCTCCTCTCCATATTAGTTGTTCTATAATTAACAGTCCTTTTTATTTATTTCAATCCATACAACAACGTTCAATTTATTACCAATTGAACTGTCATTTCCTTCGTACTTCGGCTACTCCCATTTGTTGATTCAGATTCACTCCATGGTCTCTTGCTATGAAAATTGAATTATCACTCACAATAAATATATATACACAGTAATTGAATTACTAAAACATATATATATATACACACACTAGTAATTAGAAGATAGTTAACTTATTAATTACGTTCTTCAATTTTAAGTTTATGTATATAAAAAAGATGATTACACAGTAATTAAACTCTTTTTTTAGGAATGTAAGATTGGATGGCTAAAAATGAACTCACAACTGACAAGCAACTAGGAAACATAAATTATATATATATGCTAGCTGTAATGGCATCAAAGCTCCAAAACCAAAAAATTTTCTTATGATCTGATCAGTAGCTGCTTTACACATCCAAAGCAAGTGAAATGCTATAGAAGCTAACTTAATCAACAAAAGGCAAAGCATAATCCCATATGTTTTATCTTGTGCTTCTCCCGAGTAACTGTGTAAAATGGTTTAACTCAAAGCGAGCTCTGTACTTCGGTCCCTTCGATTCCCTACCGGGGGACTTTGTATACTATTTCCAGTCAACTCAACTTTAGATTAGGTTTAGGTAGCAAGATAAAATAATTGAGCAATAGATAGATGTGAGATAGATACACCTCTCAAATACTTAGTCATTGACTATTTGGTGATTTCTCGTTAGCTAAATGCTAGTTAAAGAGATAGGCCTCTTTCTACAGATCTTTCAAAAGAGAATATTGTCAAATAAATATAAAAATCTTCTCGTTTCCTTTCAACCAAATTAAACAGTTGGCTTTCAGATCGCAACTATGCGAGATGTTTCTTTTTCCTATTTTCTTCAATCTGGTAAGTCATAAGTGTGCTTGATAATTCTGACTGACCCACATTATATAAAATTGCACATTTCACACATAGCTAGATTGAACCCACCCCAGAAAATACAAACTCGATACCAGCCTTATCCCATGGTGTGATTGAAATTGTGATGTCGGGTGGGGTCTCTATGACCAGTAATGAACAAGAAGCCATACTAAAGGGGCGAGTTTAGATACCAAGGAGACAGTTCTTGGTAAATTAATCCCACAAATCCAACCCCAATATCAAGCAAATGGACCAGCTTCTTGTCCCAAATGTTGTTTTATAACTAGCAGAATAGAAAATTACAATTTGCACCGCACATAGAAGACAGAAGTACACGTGAAACTCTCGTGAGGATATGGTGCACTGCCTCGTGCGTGGTAGACAGCTGAGATAAATTTAAGACTATCTAGAGTCTAGACCTTTGATTTGGGGTTTGGGCGTACTTGTACAAGGACCTTCTTGGCAGCTTCATAACCATGGTTAAGAAAATTATCCACACAAAGCCACCTTAATTTATCCCTAGTAGAATCAGCTCGTATCTTTGTCTTGGTTTATTCAAAGATTATTAGCCATGTCCAGACAACCCTTAATTGCTTGGTTGCGAAAATTACACGACCACGATTGCGTTCTGGAGTTCATAAAATGGAATTGGGAGCTGCATTTTAAGTTGTGAGCATCTTATCAACTTCGTGTTTGATGTTAGTTAATTCCAAGGAAGATACTACATCCTTACATCTGCAAGTTGTACGGTTAATTGAACCGAGTTACTTGATCTATTAACTAGATGAGCTGGTGAAGTTAATGCAGCTTAAAGGACAATCAACTACAGATGATTGAATTTGTACTCTGGTAGTATGAGGTTTCCAATGAGAACTTCAACTCAATGATTTCATTTTTCATTTTTACCTTTAGCCCTTTATTATAAAGAAAGTGCCAGTTTCAATAAAGGAATATTTTTGCAAAATTTTAGGATATTTTAATTTTATTTTCGTATTAATTGGGAGAAACTTCTTTCTAAGGACTTTGAATATTTAACTTCTATCCTGTTGAAAAATGAAATCTATAGCATTAGTGAGGGGAATGAACTCACGAAATCTTATAATTAAATGACATTGAATCATATAATGGATAACAACTTCCTACGTAAATTTAGCAAAGTCCAATTCGAACGAACCTATTTTTCTTATCGGCAAGAACAGTGAAATTTAGTGCGAAAAGAATTAATCTTTAATTGTCAAAACTTAGAGATAATAAAACCAAAGTTATAAATTTTTTAATTTTATGCAATATTGATTTCTTGAAAATGAATTATCATTAGCAATTCTGTTTACTAACGTAAATAACAATTAAGAAATTAGGTTATGACAATATTATTCTTTTTTCTTCATTCTTTTCTTTTCTCTGATCAATCAATCATAATTATTTATTTCTTCTATTAAGTTTCATACTATTTCATATTTTGTGAATATTGATCTTCTTAATTAAATCTTCAAAATCAATTATATCTAGTCCAATCCAAGGTTTTGTCACCTTAAAATTTAAGATTCTTTATTGGATGTCATTTTTTTTGTTTTTATTGTTGATTCTTAGAAGAAAGGCAAAGGTTGTCATTAATTTTTCATAAGTTAGGATACGCTTTAGTCTCTAACATTTGTACGAAAATTTAAATTAAGCTCTAATGTTTATCAATGTATAAAAAGGACTATACTATTTAAAAGAGTAATTACTAAAAAAATTTAAACTTTTCATAATTTTGCAACTATAACTCGTAGTTTAAAAAGTGACAATAAAAATATACTCTAACTTTTAATTTTTTACAAAAATAGCATGACATTAATCTCTTTGTTAATGGCCCAGACATGACTTGAATTACAAGTGAGATGTCAAGTGTCAAGGTAGTCCACCTAAGATATTACTAAAATTAAATTTAATAATATTGAAGAAAACAAAATTAAGAAAAACCATAAACTAAATTTCTTTTTTTTTGAAATTTAAAGAAATATATTACCAGAGCTGGAAACTATAATATATAATCCTATTACAAGGATAATTACAAAATTACTACAACCACTACTATACTACTAAAAACATTCCGCCCATAACCACATAAATCAGCTGAAAAAACCAGATCATTTTGAGTTCCTGTCTAATGGTGTCTTGCTTTTCATTCGATATGATTAACTCTCTAATCAAGTTAACTATAATAGCAGTGAGCTCATACTTGTATTGTTCCACTTCCTTAAATAAGCGTCTATTCCTCTCCCTCTATATATGATATATAACCATCTGAAACGAGGTCCGGATGATGAGACCATCTCGCCTCCTAAGTCTGGAATACCGTATAATATCATTCAACACCTCATTCCATTTATAGGAGAAATTTGGTATCCCTACCATATGCAAAATTCTGCTCAGAACAGCCTCCTGTCTGCCTATTGTTCGATGACATCATTCAAAATTGTCTTCTTGTCTCTCTTCTCCAATGACGTCATTCTTGTTGTCTCTCATCAAACTCTCAATTAATTTCCAAATTTGCAATTTAACATACATATTTGAGTAAGCTTTGACTTTCTTTTACATTCTGTCAATATTTTGTGACCCCAAATCTTATAAGATTCTTTCTTTTCTTGATGAGATTCCACCACTTTCTTTATAATTTTCTCTAGCTTCGACTTTTTTGTTATATTTTGTCAACATTTTGCTTCTTTTACTTTGCTAAGTTGGGTTAATCTTGAAACTTGAATCTAATCGATCCCAAAGCTTGAATTTCTGTACTTTGTAGTTTGCTTCTATACTGTTGTGGTTGGTCAAGGAAGAATGACTTACTCAAGTTGGTCAACAAAGATGGACACATTTGACATTCAGTGTATTGGAGAGATCAACTAGCTGTTTTCTTCATTTACTTTATAGTTTATCTTTGTTGCAAAAGTGATCAGCTTTGTGATTAAAGCATGATGCACACCATGGCTTGATTTCTACATATGCACTAGAACTAGTGGCCATCTATATGATCAATTTATTGTCCTTTGGCTTTATGTACTCTCTATTGCAACATTCCTTAGTTGCATCAAGAAATATGCAAGTGGTATAATATATTATACGTATGTGAAATCTTGTATCAATATATTTGATTGATGATATTGTAATAAGACTAAAACAACTATGGGTGAAAATAAACTATATTTAACTTTTGTTGTTTATGCACCTAGTATATATTTGTCATAAAAAGGATGCAAAGGTTTCATTACTGGATTCAAGAATACTATTTATTATTCTTTTGTTAATTTAGTAGAAGCTGAAAGGATATTTTCTTAATTTTGTCAAGAGAAAGCATTATGTTCAATGACAAAACAATATTAATATTTATTATTATTATATATTATATACTGATTGTATTTTATTTTAATTTATTTCGTGATTTATATGTATATTTCAAATTTCTTATACTGATTGCACTAATTGTAATGAGAAGATAAAGTTATAGATATCTAATGCAAAGCCTAATATTGATCAACATTTTTAGCATTGCATTAATACAAAAGCAAGAATTTCAATTATAGTTTTACCGATGCCATTATTATACAAAGTTTTAATCAATATTCGAATTAAAGGTGTCTTGTAGGCATTTAGTATCGGTAAATGATTTGAAGGTTTGTTATTGTAAACAATTATATCAGACATCTTCTATGCATTAGGTTAGAAGTCTTGTACGCAAGATTTAAATTAGCTAACCACCCTCATTTCCACTATTAAGATAGAGGATGCAGTATTTGAGCCTATAAATACTAATTGTATGGGTCTTCAAACTAGGTAGCTACCAATATTGGGCAAAAGGACTTAACTTTTTGATGGTCATCCTCTTTTTTGCTATATTATACATATATGTACACTTTGTGATGAAAAATTTGACATTTAATCCATATTTGAAATAATGACAAACAAAAAAATTAACAATTTTAGTTTTCCTCAAAAGTTGACCTTTATTTTTGCATCCTTTTATATTATGACCAACTTAATAATAATGATGACATCTGATTGCTATTCCAACCTTGCTCAATTTGTTCAGAATTTGAGGTTCTTCAATCTTATCACTTTTTTTAGTCTTTGTAGGCCTTCCAAGCATCTTCTTGATCAATGGAGGTAATATTGGTTGCATATTTTTAGTCTTTAGCCAAAATTTTGAATCACTGATGGGTTCTTCAACATACTAATAGCTTTTCAAATAACAATCATGCTTTTAGCATCGACTGACATAAGCATCAATATCCTTCCTTTGATATGATATACAAGCCATAACATGCTGATTGACTTTTTCTAAGTTAGTCGTTATTGTAATAACCACAAGTGCATAACGTAGTTGTAGCTAGCATCGACAATTACGGATTAATCCTACGAAGACAGTGTTTACTAGTAATTACCTTTTTCTTATTATCTAGCCTACAAATCGATTCTGAATTTTAATAAAGGAAATAAAAACTTAAACAATCAAAATGACATAGGCAACAACTTTGAACATATAATCACTTAGAAAACTATCAATATTGAATATTAGTATTTAGGTTTCAAATCCCCCTAAAAACCCTTAATTGATTGATTTTTTATTATAAATTTGTTTTATTGATTTATTAGACTGTAGAGATTCCTATGGTATGCTAATAGTTAACCTTGAGTCTACTAACAACTAATCCTAAGGTTTTTAACCGAATTACTTAGGTTAAAGTTTATAGGATTGTTTTACTGATTTGTGAATCCCTCTATTAGGTTTGACCATAATCTGAAAATTTATGTCATCTTATCTCTAGGGTTGCAATCAACTTCTTGGAATTACGGTAGATTGATTCAAACCTAGGATTTCTCAATCTCTATATATGAAATTAGATTATGATATAATATTCCTGGGTGTATTAGAACATATATTAAACACGTAATCGAATCGTAATAGATCAATGAAAAAATTGTATTAAATAAAAGAATCAAACATAGCATAACACAAACTAGGTTTCATCTAGCCTAGGCACTAAAGAAGTTTAGCTACACATAATAGAAAATGAAATCAAACATAAATTGGAAGAAAAGCGAATAGAAAACAAAGAGTTCATAATTCTAAATTTCCCTTTCTCTTCTATCGAAAGTTCTTGTAAGGTAGAGGTTTGATCTTATATTAAGTTGTATTTTTTTGATGATTTCTTCGTGTTTTCTAAGCTTTTAGATCAATAGCGTACCTTTTGGACATTCTCTATGTCTAAAATTCTCTCCAAAAGTCTACTCCCTTTATTTGAGGCCAAAAATACCCTTTTATATTAAATTTTAGGGTTCTAGGGAGATGCACAAGTTAATGCATAGTCACGCATTAGATTATGTATAGCCAAAATGCCCAGAAATCATGAATCTACACAGCCAGAGGGAAGTCCATGGCTTGTTGCACGACGATGCATCCCTTTTGTGCTGTGAATCTTCGTTTTATGTTGCGTTTTCATACAAACTCTTTTATTACAAGAAATTGTATTTTTACTGAAAGCAAAAGTTGTCACTGAAGGCAGTAATATTAGTCACTACTATTAATAATATCTAATTTTTAAAGTCATCACCTCCCTTCACAAATACCTTCATCACTAATAAAATAGTGACTAATTTAAAAAAATGGTCACAATTAAGCAACACTTTTGTGGCAAAAGTACTGACAGTAAAAACTATTAAATGTGTGACAAAATTATATGGTCATAGTAACTTTACATATTTATGACAAGTTTGTTGACACAAATAATATAAAGTAGCGACGAATAAAGTCGTAATAGTACTTCATTTTATTGTGACAATATCATCGCCACTAAAATAATTGAAAATAGTGACAATATATTTGTCACTCGTGTTTTTTTATTAATGTCTATTATTTCTTGGTCACTAATATTTTAAGGAAAAAGTGTCAACATCATTTTTTTCACAAAAATGAAAATTTATTCTTACAAAAAATATTTTCACACAAGCTAATAAAAATTATTAGTATATATAAAAATCACCAAAATGTACAAAATTCTAATTTGCAATATATAAAATTGGAAAATTTAACATCCAAGATAATTATATTTATTACAATTATCCCAAACTACTACGTACTAATTTAAGTACTCTCCAAGGTAAAATTTCCTGGCTATTCTTCCAGCTAAAGTTCCATTATGATTTTGTTGCGATTCGTTCGAAACTTTAACAACGTTAGGCTACTTATTGGAATCTTTATCTTTC
>JANIHZ010000008.1:21349087-21363795 GCA_027478365.1 Erythroxylum rufum
TTTAGAATTGAATATGAGATTTATATACATACTTGATTTCGAGAAATCAAGTAAATTGAGGTTATGGAAAAGTGTGGTATAGGAACAAATTGTATGATTTTGGTATGATTTTGCATAAGAATTGAGTTTGCATGAATGGAATAAGGAAGAAAAAAAAATTATACCGAATTGTCGGACTGGTTCAGTCTTAGACTTTCCAACGCGACGCGATAGTTTTCGTAAGTTTAGGTCATCGGATGTTGGTAATTCGATTTGTCCTTTCCGTTTTTGTTTCGATTCGCTGTCTTTTCAGGTCTTCGTATTCGATATGTTTCTGTTCCTTTGAATTCGATTTCCGTTCGTCGTTGCTTTTGTTTCCGTTTACTTTTGTTTTTCGTGTCCGCAAGTGTCTGCCGTTTCGCTTTTGTTTCTGATATAGATTTCGTTTGCTTCCATTTTTGTTCTTCAAGTTTCGGTCCGCTTTTTCGGTTGGGATCCGGTTTCGAGATCGGGTTCCAACATGTATGGTATCAGAGCAAGAGTGTAGTTAAGTTTTGATTCGTTTCGAAAAATTTGGATTCAGTAATTGGGTTCCGAAAACGGGATCCAACAGAAGTGACATTTCTTAGACGTGTGCTTTCAGAGCAAGGAGTACATATAGATCTAAGGAAGATAGAAGCGGTTGTGAAATGGGAAGCACCTAAGAATGTAGACGAAGTGAGAAGTTTCTTAGGTTTAGTCGGTTATTACAGAAGGTTTATGGAGGGCTTTTCCATGAGAGCAGCTCCACTTTCCAAATTGACAAGAAAGAATAAAAAATTTGTATGGACAGAGGAGTGCCATAACAGTTTTGAAGAATTAAAGAACAAGCTTACAATTGCATCGGTTTTGACTTTGCCTTCAGGTAGTGACGGATACACCATGTATAGCGATGCCTCAAGGAAGGGATTGGGTTGTGTGTTGATGCAAGGTGATAAAGTGATTGCTTACGCTTCTAGGCAATTAAAGCCCTATGAGATGAATTATCCTACCAATGATTTGGAGTTAGCTACCATAATTTTTGCGTTGAAGGTATAGAGACACTACTTATATGGAGTCACCACTAGCGTGTTTACAGACCACATGAGTCTTAAGTATCTGATGAGCCGAAAGGAGTTGAATTTGAGACAAAGAAGGTGGTTAGAGCTGTTGAAATATTATGACTTGATGATAAACTACCATCCAGGGAAAGCTAATGTAGTAGCGGATGCACTGAGTAGGAAGTCCACTATGGCACATGTGGAGACAATATACCTTCCTTTGTTGAAGGAATTAGCTAAACTTAACGTGACATTGAGACAAGTCGAATATGGTTGTGTACTGGATAATTTTAGTGTTGACTAAGAAGATTAAAGAGTTGCAAGAGCAAGATGAGTATTTGAGAAGGCTTAGAGAAGAGATTAAAAATGGAAAACCGTCTAAAATAGAGGTAAGGGAAGATGGATTGATGGTGATAGGCAATAGATTGTGTATTCCAGATAAGTTAGAGCTGAAATATTAGATTCTTGATAAGGCGCACAATGCTCCTTATGCAATGCACCCGGGGAGTACGAGGATGTATCGAGATTTGAAAGAGCACTTCTGGTGGAAAGGAATGAAGAAAGATATTACAGAATATGCTAAAAGATGCTTAGTGTGCCAGCAAGTTAAGGCTGAACACCAGGCACCTTCAGGCAAACTTAAACCTTTGCCTATTCCGGAATGGAAGTGGGAAAAAAGATTACAATGGATTTCTTGATGGGATTGCTAAGGACTAGCAGGAAGCTTGACGCAATATGGGTGATTGTGGATAGGCTAACCAAGTTCGCACATTACTTGCCAATTAAGCAGATAAATTCTTTGAATGCCTTGGCCAAGAAATATGTGGATGAAATAATCAGACTTTATAGTGCATCTATTCTATTCCAAAATAAAAGCAAGAGGGAGTGTTGCACATGTGCTTACACTATCATGTTTTAAACAAGGTAGCTAACAAAAATTATTATCTTAAGCATTTAGTTCAATATTTAATGAGCGTTAAACAAGCAACCAACAAGAACTAATACCATAAGCCTTTAGTTTAATATTTTACATATTAACAAAGAATCTATTATTTACTAAGTTTGACTTTAGGAGCAGTTATTTATACCTTATCATAGGGAGAAAAAATAACAAATATGTAACTTAGTAAGAATCTTATGAATTTTTAGTCATATCATTAAATTTGATGAATTTTCTCACTACTTTTTATAACTGCATGAATGATATGTTGTATGACTTCCTAGATAACTTTATTATGGTGTATTTGGTTAATAGTATCGTAAACAATACTCACATAACAAAACACATTTAACATTTGAAGCAAGTATTTTAATGGTTATGGAAAAATAAGCTCTTAGTGAAGGCAGAGAAATATGAGCTTGTCTAGCTAGAGATTAGACTTTTGAGACACTTAGTGAACAAGGGCCAAGAGTAGATGGATTTGGAAAAGGTTTAAGATATTATTAATTAGCAGGTTATTATAATAGTATGAGAATTTATAAACTTTCTTAGTTTAAGATTACTATCTCTAATTTATTATGGGCTATTCAAAGAAAGTATCATTCTTAACTGACTTGTGAGAAAAACAAGCATTGTGCTTATTAAAATCGTTGCATAAAAGCATTTAAAAAATTAAAAGTTTTAATTTTAATTGAACCCATTCTAAAGTTATTAGACTTCAATCTCACTTTTCAGGTTCATATTTATGTTTTCATCAAAACTATTAGTGGTTTTATAGTGGAAGAAGGTCCATCATATAGACTTCAAAAGTCAAAAAACAAAATGGTGCTAAGCAATGATACCTGATACACAAAAAGGAGATGTTAGTAATGGTGCATCACCTTGCTTGGTAACTTTTAGTGACCAAATTTATTGTCAATACAAATAATGTTTCTAAACCTTTTCTAGGTCTTAGATGAAATTATCTACAAATATAACTTTGTATAAGAGCATAAATCAGGAAAGCACAAAAATATGGCTAATACATTAAGTAGAAAGGAAGCCTTCACAACTTTATATGTTATCAGTTGAGCTTAATCATATTTAATAAAGCAAAGCCAAATGGCAACACCTTTAGGCAACATCTATTAAAAAAAATATGGTTCAATACGTAAAAGATGGTGTTGTATGAAGATTTTCCTTGATGATTATGGAATATTTATGAAAAAAAAGTAACTGGTAATATGTTTTAAGTTTTGATACCTTACAAAAATATATTATAAAAGGGACGTGTGATTCATAATGGCCGAGTTGCTTAGGAGTTTAAGGGATACTAGTGCTCTTTTCATGTTCATATTACTAGCTAAAAATAAAGGATGATAGAAAGGTATATGTCAAAGGTTTTCTTGTTTATTAGTTAGATAAATCTAAAAGAAAGAAAAAAATGATTATCACAACCCTTACATATTCACGAAATAGCATAGATGTCAATGTTGATGGATTTTATTAGCGGATTTCTAAAAGTTGATGACATGACTTCAATTATAGTTATAGTAGATTGATTTTTAAAATATGTTGTATTTTTTCCTACATCATCTTTAAGTCCCTATGGTATTGAACCAAAATTGTTCTAAAAATATATGGTAAGCATTTTAGAGTTAAGATAGACATTGTTAGTGATTGAGATGCTTGGTTTACTAGTCAATTTTGAATATTTCTTCTAATATGATGAGGTGTGATACGAAGTTTTTGCTGCTAATCATTTAAAGTTATATGGTTAAATAGAGAGAATCTATTTGAGGTTACTTATGATATTAGGTAAATGTGAGTAAGAGAAATTAATGTAATTTACTTAAGACTACCCAATTTAGTTACAATCCTTGATAGCGGAGAAAAGTCCATTTGAGATCGTGTTAAGAAAAAGCTACACTCATGGTTGCTCAACAAAATAGGTCGAAAGTGCTCGACTACTTGTCAATTTACAATGGAAAAATAAAAGGTACTTAATGAGGCAAGGGATATAGTCTAAAAGGCTTTTAAGCAGATGAAAAAGCATGTGGATCAAAGATCGAGACCTTTAATGTGATATTGTCATATGGTTAAAGGTAAACCCATCATTTTACATCAATATATCATCAAACAAGGGGGCAATATAAGAAAAATCAAAGAACAGAGTTCGTAATTTAATGGAAGAGCAAGCCTATTTTAAAAGTCACTCTAGAGAAAAACATAACTTTACGGCAATTCAAAGCTCAATTCAACAATTTTCTTTAATTTGCTTCAACGAGGGCATAAGATTCATTTAGTGAAGTTGATTTGTTAGCACCTTTAAACGTGTAACTCTATTACATTAGCAAATTGTTGACCCTTGGCCAAGAACTAGTATAACTATGACATAAAGAAGGTATGAAGAATGAACTAAGGAACTACACCAGGTGGGATCAAGTAAGTTCAAGTTTGATTAACTATAACAGAGTAATGGTCTGTTATAGGCTTGGCTATGATTAGATAAACTACCATAAATGTGCTTAAATAGATCAAACACTAAAAGGAATGAATCATATTCTAGAGGACGAGATCATGAATGTGCATTACTGGGACCATGCATAAGTTAAGTTGAGACTTGAATAACCATCATCTTTAAATTAAGTTCATAGATTATATGGTAAGATAGTGGCTTAAAAAATGAAGAAGACATATAAAATAACATAAAAGAGTGACAAAATGTGTCAAAATTCTAGTTTTAGTATGTTTTATTTATTTAGCGCTGGATTAAACAAGAGAAATTTGGTAAATTTGGCTTAAGTAAAGCAAATTCAAGTGTCATGTAAAATTTTAATGCAACTTTTAATGTTCTAATCAAAGTCTATATATAACGTTAGTTTATACAAAATATAACATAATTCTCCTAATATGAAATTGCATCATTTTAATGAATTGATTTGACGATTGATGATATGATCTTTTATGATAATTTGATAATGACTTAGAAGGTTATGTAAAATGAGTTGTATAATAATTTTAAGAGTATTAAAAATGAAAAGGTAAAAAACCATTTTAAAAAAAGTCATGCATAATTATTTTTTATTTATGTTCATATAAGATGTAATATAGTTAAAGGTATAAATATTAAATTCAGTTAATTTTGATACAAATAAGAAATTTGATATTTAATTAATAAAATATTAGTTTAGACCATGATTAAAAAAAATTTAAAGTTCTCAAGACTTAGACAACCTAAGCTCATTATTTTATGAAGGTAATTTAGTATTTATTTGTTCTCTTCTTCTTTATTAACTTCTAGTTTCTTTTTGTCTTATAAAACTTATTCTCTCAATCTAAATTAAGGTTTCAAATTCTACTAATCTTTCCTCTTAAATATAAAATCAATGGGAAAATGTATATTTATAATCACCAAAAGGAGAACATAAACCTCACATTTACAATTTATTATCCCCATTTAATAGTGATAAAAAATAAAATGACAGATTAATAATGTTCATTTATACTAGGTATGTTTAGAGTAGTTATTTGATTCACAATTTCTTTTAAATATGATATTATGTAATTCATAATTTTCTAAAAGTAATTTGGTGTGAGATTTATGTCAAATACGCATTTTAACAATTACTTATATAATAAATAGTTTTAAAATCAATTATAAATTAAACTATTGTAACATAATAATAACATTTAATTTGCAATTGTGGGATAAAGAAATAATTATTTCCATTATTATTTAAAGTAGAAGAGCAAGGATAAAAGGAAAAAGAAAACTTTGACCACAGGCCTTTCACACGGGACCAGATCGTCTGTTCCTTTTATCCAATAACTCCTCTGTCCCAACAAATTCCAACCATCCAATTTATTTACCTCTGTCCTAACAAATTCTAACCATCAAATTGAATAATTGGGATTTGTTGGGACAAAGGAAGGGGAACAGATGATCTGGAGGCTTTTAATAAATTGGATGGTTGAGATTTGTTGGGACAGAAGAGGTACCGGATAAGGGGGACAGACAATCCGGGGCCTTTTACACCCAAATTAGAGTATTTACTATTTAACATCATAAATGTTCACTGTTACGATTGAAAATTCAAATTGATTATAAATGCTTATAAGTCTCAAAATTAGAATTAGAGTTGGAAGCCACCAAGGTAATCTCACAAGGTAATCATCAATAACCGACAACGAACTATATATCAATGTTCAAGTCCAAAAAAACCAAGGGTCGAAGTCGTCGGACCTAAAGGAAGCTACAAAAACTAATATATATGAACCCAATTGTGTGCGAGTAGTCTGTTAAATCACACAACAGAGCCAACGGGTCTCCAATGTCCAGCATCTCCAATGTCCTAACAACCACCACCCCAACGAATCTCAGGTCGTTGACCCGACAACAATGGTACTTGTCCAAGCTTCCAAACTTTCAATCCCTCCTCTTCTTCCTCATGCCACCTCTGTACTCTTTGAACCAAACTCTCTCTCTCTAGCCCTTTTACACTCTGATTCTTCCATCTCTCTCTTCCCTTCCTTTTCGGCTTCCCCTCTCCCTCTTCAACCCCAAATCCTCATTCCTTCACCTTCCTCTTCTTCTACTTTCCTCCTCCTCCAATCCCACAAAAACCCTAACCCAACAGTCGTTTTTCTTGTTGTTGGCCCTCATAAGGGTGGCTCCCAGGTGCTGTTTAGATTCTACATCCTTCAGAAAAGCAATCTTTTTTCGAAGGCTCAAGTTGTTTGCAATCAGAAGGGGCTTTGTTTTGATCCAAAGTTTGGAGCTTTGGTTGATGTGAATCATGGGGTTTCAGTAAGGATTGTTGGGTCTACCAACTTCTTTGTGATGTATTCTGTTTCAAGTAAGAAACTTTGTGTCTTTGCGGTCAAACTGATTGGTGACGGCGACGGCGATGTGGTGAAATTGATGAGGTGTGCTGTGGTTGAATGCTGCGTGCCGGTTTCGACAATGAGTTTGTCGTATGGGTTCTTGATTCTTGGGGAGGATAATGGGGTTAGGATTTTCAGTTTGAGGCAATTGGCGAAAGGCAAGGCTAAAGTTAAGAATTTAAAGTTGAATAGGAACTTGGATTTGAATGGGAAATTTGACACTAAGGGAATTAGATTGCCAAATGGGGTGATTGGCAATGATACCCGTTGTCGTTTGACTTCAGAGAATGATTTTACTGTTGCCTCAGATGGAAAGAATGAGAAGGATTGTCCATCCGGTAAGTAACTTATCTGGTGTGTTCTTTTTTAAGGGTGCTTATGTTTATAATTAGTTTAATTTGGACGTTGGAAGTTGAGTAAGTAATAGCCATTCGATGTGTTTGTTTTAGGAAATATATTAATTTACTCTCCTGCTATCAGTTATAAGAACACGTTTAAGAATATCTTGTTAGATTATCTCCAGGCATTTGAATCTGGGAGATCTATTTCTACAAGCATTACTGAAGTTGAAGGAGGTTTCTCCTAAAGTAGAATCACGTTAGTGTTTTACCTTTTCTTTTTCACCAAAAGGAAGTTAGTTATATTTGGTAGTAGTAACTTTGGAGAGGGATCACTGAATTCCGTACAGTAATATGTCTTACCTTCAAAATCAAGAAAATTTGTTGCAACACATGTTCTCATGCCGCCTTCTGCAAAACATAAACGTGCTCTGCTGGATTAATTATCCTTGTGAATTTGAATTTTGTGATTGGCAAGTTGTCTTTCGAGATAATATACAAACAGTTCACCATTCTACTTTCTTAGTTGTCTGTTCTTCCCATTTGTTATTGAACCAGGGGCTAGTCCGCTTTGTCTATGTTGGTCATACACTATTTTTTGTCATACCTTAAGAGCTTCAAGAGCTGAACTTATTAAAGTTATTCAAGTAATTGAATGTGATTGTCATGAACTTGATCTTTAACATGCCGCTTCTTTTAGAAAGGAAAGCAATCATCAGAATTTAATAGGCATTTTGCTTGGACTATGTATTGCCAATTATTGTATTGATATCCTTTTACATTATATTTCTTCTTCCACTATTTAGATTTGATTGTCTAGGTTAGGGAAATTAATATGTTTGATGGATGGAAGGAGGCAAAAGGGTATAAATGCTCTTCACTGTTATGGTAACTTGTGTTTTTGCTGAGGAGAGTTGCCAAGTCTTTTAGGATAATGTTGTGGGGAGGCAGTTATCAATATGGAAAGGGTGTTTTCTTCATATTATCTTACTAGACGATGGGAGGCGTGTTAATTTCATGAACCAACTTGATTCGATTCTTTCAATTTGTACTTTTCTTTTTGTCAAAAAATCTTTTCCTGTGCCAGATACCTAATCCTTCTTTCTTTCTTTTTTTGTTACTAAATAATGTTTTCTTGCCAAAAAAAGAGAAAGAGAGAGCTAAAAATTAAAAGGGAAATCAGGCAACTGTGTAGCTGATGAGTAGATGGATTTGCTTCATCACTTTGTGCAATTAGTCTACACAGTATAGTTAGCTTGTTGCTTCCTTTTGTTGACAGACTCTCCATTTGATGTGCTAATCTTTTGTTTCTTGCTCATTTTAGTGACAATGGATCACTTATTAATAATGTTCTTATTGTGCCATCAAATAAATAGGAGAGGTTATCAATTGCTGAGGTAAATCAATAGTAAATAACATAGGGAACAAGGTTCATCCTGGATTTGACGATTGAATCTTAATGATGAGAAAATATCTTTGTGCCCTTTTCCTTTTTTTTTTTTTCTTTTCTTGCATGAGGTTCAATGGTACTCTTCCTACCAGTGATAAGGTTTTGTTCCTTTGAAAAGAACGGTGTACTTATTTCTTATGTGTTTGTGTCAGAATATGGGTCTGGTAACTCCATGTATAAAGACCACATATATGCGATTTTATGTGCTCTATGTATGGAGATCATTCTTTTATGTGCAGTTGCTCTGACAGATTGTTTGAAGGAATTTCTTTTGTCCAGGAATGGATGCAAGTCATATTAAGGGAGGTGCTCTCCTTTGCTTAAATCATAAGGATGCCTCTAGATGGTAAACTGCTGATTAATAGAAATGTCTTTGATTGGGGACAGTCTCTTGTGTTCTCTCTAACCAATGGAGGTTGCTAAAACTTTTCTTCTTTCTTTGGATTTGTTCCAAATAATTCTGAGGCTTTGTACAATTTGATCCTGTTTCTAAAAACAATTATCATATTCTGTGATTTTCATGGCATTGAGATGCTCATTAACAGTTTAAGTAACCACTGGCTTGTGGAGCTAATTATGCATATTCACTTGTAGTAAAGCAGAGATCTCTCAAATGCAGACAAGACTCTGTTGAAGGAGGTGCTTGTTTTGTAGCATTTCAGAGAAAGGAAGCGGAAAGCTTGAAATCTACAACTATCAAGACCATTTCCATCCAGGCCTTATCCTCCAAAAGGTTTATAATACTGGACTCAAATGGGGACTTGCATATCTTGAGTGTTTCTATTCCCATAGGTGGATCAAACATTGCCTCTAACATGATGCAATTGCATCATAGTATGAGTGTTCAGAAGATCGCTGTCATCCCTGATGTTCCTTCAAGTATGTATCTCATAGTTCCTTATTAAACTTTTATAATACATTTTCAAACAATAGTTAGACCACATTGATAATGTGGTAACAACCAGTTTTTTGTTATCGTTAGTTTCATGTTCATGAGGAATGGATGACAACATTTGGCCTTTACTAAAGAAAATTGAGATGTCTTGTTTATTTAAGTGGTTAATACCTTTTGGCCTCTAATTTGGTGGAAATAGTAAAACGACTGAAGATGCTAATATGAATTTGTAGGTAAAACCTTTTGGATATCAGATGGATTTTATTCTGTGCATGTTATGAATGCACCTGACACAGATGCTGCTGTTAACAATACTGATGGCGATGGGAATCAGGAGAAATTAACAGATATCTCAGGTTTTGTTATAATCTAAATTCTAATTTGGCTGTTTTCTAATTATGACTGCATTCCCTTCAACATATATACCACTTTGACAATTCCTACAAGCTTTTTGTTGTTAACATAAAGTTTGTTCCAGTTTTTTGCTTTTATCTTGTCATATGCAAATCCTCCCAATAACATGTATTGGGTTTTTTTTTAATATATCATGATCCCGTATTTTCGTATCTCTTCTAACTTCTGTATTTCTACTTCACTTTCTCCACTTCTGTAGTTGTCTTTGCTTTCAGTTGCTGAAGGTATCTCAACATTTGTTTTTTGTTTTTTAGTTATTGGAGCAATTTTTACTGGTGAAAAGATACAAGATCTTGTACCTTTGGCTGCAAATAGTATTTTAATTCTTGGAAAAGGTAATCTTTGCCTCTCTTTTTCATAAATTATTGTCATGCTATTAAAATTTAAATGTAGGAACTAACATAATGGCCTACCAAAATAGATGCTTGCTTTGAAGAGATTTGCCTTCAAACCATCTCCATCAAAACTATAGAAAACATTAAAAGAATGGTCATCTCGTAATAATGTTGTTATTTCCAGCTTTTCATCAGTGAGCATATTTTGACTAGAGTAAATTTTGTGGCGATTTATGTCATTACAACAATATTTGCAACGTTATTAGTTTTATAGAATTGTTGATCAAATTTGCATTTATTTGTTGTTTCGGGATAAACTGTTTTTGGGTATCCAAGTTTCTGTATAGATGAATATGAATGGCTGGAGAATTTGATTGTTTTGACCTAAGTAGCTAATAAGTAAGTTGTTTCTCTACTGGTCTGATTATTTGATTCTAACTTCCTTGGCAATTCTTTTATCTCCTAATCAGGAACTCTCTACTCATATGCAATTTCGTGAAGTTATTCAACTGTTATCTCCTATTAGTGGTGAGAATTGCTGTTCTGCATCTGTCATCTGTTGGAACCTTGCTACTTACTTCTGTGGCATGATACAAGTTGTAATTCTGGTAGGATATCAATGTTCCAGGACATGTTATTTATCAACATCCCAGTGCTGTTGGATTCCAAATCCAAGTTCTTAAAAGGTGATTACTATTGAACAATTCCATAAAATACATTCCTGCATATTACCTGATTATTCAATTTTTTCATTGTTGTTGAGTTATCTAACTCAATACTTCAATTACAGTTGGGCCACCATGCTTTTTGATTTCTCCATGGTTTCATCTGTCCTTGTGTTGTGAAATGAAGAAATTCAGTTATTTCTAATGCAAGACCTGGAATGCACTGAGCTTGAAGGTATGTCATGGGAAATTCTCTTATTTGTGGTTATGGAATTCGAGCTATGAGCAAAGGTTGATTGTACACACTTATTGGAAAAAGAAAAAATATATATAGTTTGATATGCTAAGCTGGGATTGTTTTTTGGTAAGAGCGTAAAAGCTTTTTGCTCAACGCAATGATAACTTAAACAAGACTATGATTATACTAGCTATTATTTGGCCACCTCATTCCATGTTTTTATGCTCCCTCCATTTTCTTTTTGCCTCCCACTTGCATTTGCTAATGATTCTTCATCGGAAAATAAATTTATGTGTTTTTGGCCTGTCCAAAACCCATAAACATCTTGAAGTGTTATTTTTAGAAATCTATTGTTTGGTCAATTAGCTGCCATGCCAGTGGGGTGGAATTACATAATATCACCTTAAAAATGCTTCTACTTAAATTGAATTGTATTTCTTGTACCATTTATGTATCAAGATGGATATAGTAATTCTCTCCCTCCCTTTCCTAAACATTTTATGTTCTTTAAAAGGTGAAATCGGAACAAATCGGATACTTGTGTGGAGTTCTAATCTTGAAAGTCGAGTTTTATGGCTCTGCTGCTCGGGCAGCTTCTATATTTGCAAACGGCCTTTGCTGCAGAAGCAATGATTATACTTGCCTTTGCAAAGTTTGCACCAAAAGTTGCAATATTGCCAGAGGGGTCGAACCAGTAATCAGAGAACAATTAAGATGATGTGGACAGCTGGAGTTGCTGTTCTGTCCAAGGACTCGATTTTTTCTATATTTTGAGATTTTATATGGGCAGTGTAGAAAGACAGCTTACGTTATGTTTTTATCTCTTTCTTTTGTTTTTTAGTGCAGTTTCTGTCTGTTACTTTTAGTAATTCCTGGGATTAACCCGACAGTACTTCGTAATTACAACCTTGTTTGTTCAAGGACGGTTCAGTTCTTGCTTAGATCATTGGATGATTGGTAGAAATATTGTACCATGCGTTAATTCTTGTGGTGTCTTGATGTCTTTCTTCTCTTCACGAATTGGACTCGTTCCGCTTGAAACTTTATTTTGTTTCCCTGCTTATCCTTGAGCTTTGTAACTCGCCAATCAAAAGGGAAAAGAAAATGAAGAGTGCACAAATGGAGGTGATCTGCCATAAATAAATATTTGATTACCGGTAAAGAAACTTTGAGATTGTAAGTGGTAGTACTATGTTTACATCATATGAAATTGCCAGTATGGGATGGATAAAGATAGTTGGCGTCTGTTAAGGTTGTTCCGCAGCCACATAGCTTCTGCATGATTGACTCTTTTACCAAAATTTGCTAGGGAAGTTTATAATGTGATTTCTTCATGTTCGTCTTCATAATGTGTTAGCCAATTCAAAGAAGGCAAAACATAAAAGACCTTATTGTTTTAGTTTAAGTCAGCAGGTATTGCACAGAGCATATCTGTGGCCGATTCCCCTCTATTATTGCAATTAACAGTTAAAGGAGGCATTATGTGGTGAGGAAGTGAAAGACATTTCTTTGATGGCTATCCGGCTACTTTGGAAGTGTCATGGACTCTGTTGCATTTCTGTGCTGAAACCTGGAGCTCTATTGCTTGAGATTAGGAGTTTCAGAATATAAGTTTCAGTTACTTTGAAGAATTAGGAAGGAGATTTGGAGTTTGGTCACTTTTGTGTTGATATTGCACAGGGTTCCAATTAGCACATTACTTCAATTAGTTAGTTATAAGCATATTACTAAGTACGAGTGATTTAAACTTGATTTTTCGTTTGCCTTGAGGTTAATTTTAACTTCTTTCACCAGTAAATAATTGACTGGTGACCCATACTTGGCAGCCCCGAGACAAAAGAAAGCTCAGAAAGACACCCAAGGGATAAACTATTTTATCGTCTCTTTTAGGAAACTTTAGAGATTAAATGAAGCAGAAAGGCCTAAATTCTATTGGCAACAATACAAGAACTCGTCCCTGTCAACGAAACCTACCTTGCATGCACACGAGACAAAAACCTGATGTGGTGGCCATGAATATGATGAACCCCCCACCCCAACCCCAATACCGTTCACTCATTTTCATGAAGATGATGACAGGCACGTGACAATGCAACTACACTTCACATTCACGTGCACATCCACGAAAGGACTCTCCTTATGGACCCTCCCTATTCTAGCAAGCAGTACGTCCATGTCCATCCTCCTGCTTCTCTGTGTCCTAAGAAAACAACCCAGCACTCGTGTCTACTTATCCTAAAACATCGTCATTCCTCAACCACTTCATCTCTAGTTAATGAATCAAACCGATCGTAGAGCTCTGCAACTCTTATGCTTTCCAATTAAATAACAAAGTTGGTAGAAGCTTCAGAAGAAATGTGCCCCCTCTCATCATTTATTAAATTACATAGTAGGCATAAAGAGCTTCAACACAAGCTATCTTATCATGTTTGTATATTAGACACATTGGAAGTGGCTCTTTGGAACCTGTAATATTGATACGCTATGTCCACTCGAGTGGATAAAGTATAGAAATCTCTTACAACTTAGGAAAACTTATTTTACTTACACAAGTCCGTATTGTTGAAAACTGCCTAAATATTTGTAGATTGGTTTAGGATGACATTATCATATCTATAGATTGGATTAGGATAACTTTCTCTTTTAGATTGTTTTTCTATGTTTATTTTTAGGATGACTTTATCTTTTTTTTTTAAGATTAGGAAGTTCTTATCCATGCCTAAGGATGAGGGATGTATTTGAGTTTTTGTTAAACTCTAGCTCTATTTAAAGAGCTCTACAATGGAAGTTTATGATCATCTTCCATATAACTTCTTTGTTGGGATTATGTTGCTTTACTGTTAATCTTTCAAACCAAAGAACTTGAAACAATTGTTAATTTTGCTAGTGTAAATGCAGAAAAATAAAGAGACAGGATTTACTTGGTTCGATAGTATAAAACTATCTACATCCAAGGTTTCTACTTGACAGTGGAGGAGAGATTTCACTAATGTAGAAGAAGAAGAAAAATATACAGAGATTGAGTGTTTCTATAAACACTTGCAAAAGAGTCTCAAAACTCCTCAGTACCCAAGGTCAGTACTCTAGCACTCTCTGACTATTTTTCTCTCTGATTTTCTCACTTACAGACTGTGAATTCAATGTAATGAAAATTATCTCAAAAGTCTCTCTGATGCATGAACTGTTCTCCTTTTATATGCTTGAAGAAGATGACTGCTCTCGGATGAGGCTTTAGGATATGATGCTTGACATGTGCCTCTCACGTGACTCCTCTTAAGTGACCTTCTGAAGCTCTGCATTTTATGTGTTGAGTCTGTCCTTTGAATTGCTTCTATAGTTGCTACTGCTTTGTGCTTTTTACACTGATGACAGCTGCATTTAAGTGTCTTCAAATGCATGTAATACGACAGTGTTTTTGTTAGTGCTTCAGGCTTATGTTTGAACGACTCCGTATAGACTTCAATAGATGACATTTGTGTTGTCACGTTAATGTGTCCTTGTTTAAGTCA
>JANIHZ010000008.1:21365739-21381155 GCA_027478365.1 Erythroxylum rufum
GTACCAAAATCCACTTCCAAAATTTTCCCCAAATCCATTCAGATTTCTCATTGTCAACCGAAATCCACTTCCAAGATTTTCCCCAAATCCAACACAATAACACCAATTTTTAACCTCAAATCCACCATAATCCAACAATCAACCCAATCACAGAAGCAATCATTTTCAAAATGCATGAAAAATGAAACAAAAATAAAAAACATACCCCCCAAAAACAATCGGGTCTTCGGTGCCAAGGGGGGTCGATGTCGTCTTGTGCTCCTGCTGAGCTAAGGTGGTCGTGCCGGCAACGAGGAGGAGCAATTGGCGACGAGGAGGACGAGGAGGAGGAGCGGGCTAAGGTGAAGGAGGTCGAATCGTCGAAGACTCGAAGGGAGAGCAAACCACCGGTCGAAGAGTCGAAGGAGGAGGACTGGAGAAGACGTCGACGGCAAGGAGACGGCGACATGAGATCCGAGAAGGGAGGATCAGCGGCGTCTTGCGTAGAGAAGAAGGAGAAACCGAAAAAGAGAGAAGAAGAGTCCAGAAGGTCGGGGGGTAGAATATTTAGGTTTAATTTTTGTTTTTTGCAAATTGGTCCCTGAAGAATTCAAATTTTTGCAAAATGGTCCGAAAAATATCGAAATCCGTGGTACCGGCCGGTACCCACTGAAATTTATGACCGGTATTTTTTTACCTGTACCGGTACCGATTTTCGGCTAGTACGGTACGTACCGGTCGGTACAGTACGATTTCCATATCTTTGATTTTATGTGTTGAGTCTGTCCTTTGAATTGCTTCTGTAGTTGCTACTGCTTTGTGCTTTTTACACTAATGATAGCTGCATTTAAGTGTCTTCAAATGCATGTAATACGACAGTGTTTTTATTAGTGCTTGAGGCTTGTGTTTGAACGACTCCGTATAGACTTCAGCAGATGACATTTGTGTTGTCAAGTGAATGTGTCCTTGTTTAAGCCATTTGTGTCTGAAAAAGAGAGAACCTTCGAGAGCTTTGCTTCATGTCTCCTTCTTCGATATTTCAGACACCATCTTCTTAGGTTCTTCATGCTTCTCCCATGCTTTTGTTCTGGTTCTGTGTATGTATTAATGGAGAATAACGTGATTTTCATCACATTCTTGTCTTCAAATTTCTGCTTTAATAACAACAAATTGGTATCAGAGCTTTCATCTAGAGGGATCTGTGAGTTGAGTGAAACAATAATAAAGGCTGACACAACATCCACAACTGTTGCACCGCCAATTTTTTATGGTGACAACTATGAAGTGTGGGATGTTAGGATGACTGTTCATCTTGAAGCTCTAGATCTTTGGGAGGCTGTAGAAGAAGACTATGAAGTGTTCCAATTATTCGAAAATCCTACAATGGCGTAGCTAAAGAATTATAACCAAAAAAAAAGATAAAGAAGTCCAAGGCGAAAGCTTGTCTTTTTTCAGCTATGACAAGTGTGATTTTTACAAGAATTATGAATATACAACCTACTAAAGATATTTGGGATTATCTCAAATTTGAATATCAAGGCAATGAAAGAACCAAAGGTATGCAAGTACTCATCTTGATAAGAGAATTTGAAACACAAAGCATGAAGGAGATAGAAACTATTAAAAGTTATGCTGACAGGTTGCTAAGCATTGTTAATAAGGTATGATTTCTTAGCAAGGATTTTCCTTATGAAAAAAGTGTACAAAAAATTCTTTTCACTATACCTAAAAAATATGAATCCAAAAGATCTTCATTAGAAAA
Organism: Erythroxylum rufum; assembly: GCA_027478365.1. Classification (NCBI taxonomy): domain Eukaryota; kingdom Viridiplantae; phylum Streptophyta; class Magnoliopsida; order Malpighiales; family Erythroxylaceae; genus Erythroxylum; species Erythroxylum rufum. The sequence goes on from JANIHZ010000008.1 coordinate 21,367,481, forward strand.
ATCTAAAGATTTGTCAAGAGGAAAAACAACAAAAAAATTGAAGGCTTTAATGAGCAGCAAGATGAGGCTTTTCCACTTTATCCACACTACAAAAAGAAAAATCACCCTTAAAGAAAATATTGATGGAGGCTTGATGTCAAATGCAGAAAGTATGGTAATATTGGACATAAGGAATGGATCTATAAGTCTCAACATGAAGAGGCAAAGGTGTCTATAAAGCAAAACCTAGAGGACCAACTATTTGTTGCTACATGCTTTACTACAAACAACAGTTTAGTGATTATTGGCTAATAGACAATGACTGCACAAACTATATGACCAATGATCAGAACCTCTTTAAAGAGCTTGATAAATCCATTATTTCTAAGATGAAAATTATAAATGGTGATTTTATATCAGTCAGATGAAAAGGAACTGTAACTATTGAGAGTATGATAGGTTGTGCCTGACATTGACCAAAATCTGCTTAGTGTTGCACAGCTAGTTGAAAAAGGTTTCAAAGTCATATTTGAAAACAAATGGTACTTGATCAAAGGTGTATAAGGTAGAGATGTATTTAAGGTGAAAATGAGAGCTAAAAGTTATACTCTAAATCTGATGGAGGAGTAAATAGTTTTTCCAAGCACTAAAAGCAATGTTGAATTATGGCACAAGAGGCTTGGACATTTCCATCATGCTGGACTTCTCTATAGGTAGAAACATGCCTTGGTGAAAGGTGTCTCATTACGCGAAAACAAGTTAGTTGATTATGTGGCTTGTCAATATATAGAAAGCAAGCAAGAAAACCATTCCCTCAAACAGTATGGAGAGCAACACACAAGTTACAACCGGTACACACAGATATTAAAGAACCCCAAAAAACATCATCTTTAAATGGTAATAAATACTATATTACATTTATTGACGATTTTACCAAATTTCGCTAGATTTATTTCTTTAAATCCAAATCTGGGGTTGCTAATATATTCTAGAAATGCAAAGCCTTTATGGAAAGTAAAAGTGGTTCCAGGTTGCATATAATAAGATCAGATAATGGGAAAGAGTATACAAATGAAGTCTTTGACAAATTTTGTGAAGAAACTGGTATTTAACACCAACTTATTGCACCTTACACCTATAACAGAATGGTGTAATTAAGAGAAAAATCAAAGTGTTCTAGAAATGACAAGGTGTATGTTGCATGAAAAGGAATTGTCAAAGAAACTATAGGCAGAGGCTGTAACTACTGTACTTTTGATGACTAGGTTGCCAACCAGAGTTTTATCTTAAAAAAAACTCCATTTGAAGCCGTGGTTGGTTCTAGATTTACAAAACCTTAAAATTTTTTGTTGTGTTTGTTTTTCTTATACGCCTCATGTTAGAGAGACAAACTTGATAAAGAGGTTGAACTAGGTTTTTTCATTAGGTATAGCAACACTAACAAAACTTATAGAATTTTTCAACCATAAAATAAAAAATTTCTTGTAAATAAAGATGCCAAATTCATGGAGGACAAACAATGAAGTTGGGAGAAACAAATGAAAAGGCAATTTATAAAAGTTGTAGAACACTTTGATGATGCTATAGATAACATAAACTTTATGAAAGAAACAATATTGTTGTCCAATTACCCGTAGAATTCAAAGAAGCTGAGAAGGATGACAAGTGGTTAGATGCTATGAAAGAACAGCTTCAGATGAATGAAAAAAATGACACGTGGTAGTTGGTGGACAAACCACAACACAAATAACTCATAGGAGTTAAATGGGTCTATAGAACCAAACTTAGTGCAGATGGTTCTATAAATAAATACAAGGCCATATTATTAGAGAAGGGATATGCTCAAGTATTTGGAGTAGATTTTTCAGAAATATTTGCTCCAATTGCATGCCTTCATACGATTAGAATGTTGCTAGCCTTAATTGCATATAAAGGATGAAAAGTTTACCATTTAGATGTAAAATCTGCTTTTCTAAATGGTTATTTATGGAGAGATATTTGTGGAGCAGCCAGAAGGATCCCAAGTCAAAAGATAGGAGGAGAAGGTCTACAAGCTAAAAAAGGCCTTGTACAGACCTAAACAGGCCCCTAGAGCCTGATACAACAAAACTAATGATCATCTTCAAAACCTTGGATTCATTAAAAATCTAAGTGAAGCTACATTATACGTGAAGCAAACAAAAGTTAAAGTAATCATAGTTTCTATTTATGTTGATGATTTGCTTATAACAGGAAATGATGAGAAGCTAATAAAGGAGTTTAAAGCTTAAATACTCCAAGTATTTGAGATGATTGATCCTGACTTAATGACCTTTTTTTAGAATGGAGGTGAAGCAAGATAAAGATAGAGTCTTCATATGTCAAAGTAAGTATGAAAGGGAAATACTTAAAAAAAATCATTGGAGGATTGTAAAAGCACTACCACTTCAATGAACTAGAAGGAAAAGTTCAGCAAAGATCATGGAGCTGATAAGGTGGATGAACATCATTATAAAAGCCTAATTGTTTGCTTAATGTATCTTAATACAACTAAAACTGATATTATATTTGTAGTAAAGTATGCTTTCAAGATTTATGCATTGTGCTAGTGAAGTGCATCTTCAAGTTGCGAAAAGAATTATGAGATATGTCAAAAGTATCGTAGATTATGGAATTAAGTACACTTACTATTAGAATTTCAAACTTCATGGATATTTTGATAGTAATTATGGAGGTTTGGTTGATGATATGAAGAGTACAATAGGTCACTGTTTCAGCTTTGGCTCAAGGGTATTTTCATGGTGTTCAAAGAAACAAGATATTGTGTCTCAAAGCACTGAGATAGAATATGTGGCAGCCATTGCTGTTGTAAATTAAGCAATTTAGCTCAAAAATATCTTTGCAGATTTACATATGGAGCAAAATGAGCCAACTCAAATTTTTGTTGATAATCAAGCTGTCATTTCAATCTCAAACAACTTGTTTGTCATGGCAAAAGTGCAAAGAAGTGGTGAAATATGTCTACTTTATTGTAAGACCGATGATCGAAGTGCAAATGTCCTAACAAAGGCACTTTTAAAAGCCAGATTTGAAGAATTGAGAAGTAAATTAGGAGTTTGTAGCTATCAAGGCAAGGAGAATGTTGAACACTGTCTAAATATTTGTATATTGAATAAGGACAACATTATCATATCTATAAATTGGATTAAGAAAACTTTATCTTTTGGATTATTTTTCAGTGTTTGTCTTTAGGATGGCTTTATCTGTTTTTTAAGATTAGGGAGTTCTTATTCATGCCTAAGGATAAGGAATGTATTTAAGTTTTTGTTAAACTCTAGATCTGGACCCTAGCTCTATTTAAAGACCTCTACAATGGAAGTTTAAGAAGATCCACTGTATAACTTCTTGTCTCCAAATTTCTGCTCTAATAACAATACCTACTTTGAAGTGGTGGCCATGCAATTGCAAATTACAGTTGAACCATCTCCTTGTACCACCCACTTCAACTTGAAGTCTTAGTCCATGTACTCACTGCAGGAGTTAAATCTCGTAATCCGAACAAGGGTTAACTCAAGACCTCATAGCAGGGAAATTTTCTTGATTCCAAGGTAAGGCACTAGTAGACATGAACCTGCAGCACCATTTCTCTACCGTTGGGTTGTAGGCCCATTGTTTGTACGGTTACAGCTTTAGTGCAATGTCTCATTTTAAGCACTGGAAGGACCCCCAATTTACGGTAGCAGACATTGGGACAGCGAGTGACAGACATATACATGGGAATATATTGCACCACTCCACTTGCTGAAGAAAGAATGTCGTTTTACCCTGCAACTGAAAATCAGATACGTAAACCATGTAAAAGCCATTTCACCTTAAAACCTTGAAATTGCTTGCAGTCATGACTTTCACGTTCTTTCCCTGGTTCAACATATGCAAAAGAGTTATTGTTTTGCATCAAAACAATCGTCTTCAATTGTAATGTTGTGCACAAAGAATAAGGGGGTTGATTTTTACTATATTTACCAAAGTTGGCTGTAAGATTTTGAGTCTAAAGAAAGAGAGTTCTTGACATCTTGATATGAGTCAGACATGTTGAACTTTATCTCAACTCTTTTGTGGCTTAAACCTCCATGTATATTGAAAAGAACAAAATTTATGACATAATCTCTGTAACTTCCTATTCATATACATGGCCTTAGTGATGAAAGTAAATTGCAAAAGAAAACAGTGGAGCCAACAGGTTTTAGTCCATACCACGAACTTCCATTATAGAACTGTGACACTTCTCTACATGAAAACTGTTTCATATGTATCAATTAACAATTTTGTCTCTTCTCAAGCAGTCCAAATAGAGACACCAAGAACTTATTTTTGGCTAACTAGAGACATAGGAACTTGATTAATAAACCAAGTGTATCTGATAATTTTCCATTTGAATAGAAAATGCTTTGAAGTGTTAATACACAGGGGTATTATACGTCAACATTGCAAGCCTCGTGCACCTATAAAGGACTTGAACAAACTTTGGGAGTTGAGACTTGAAGATCAATACAACTTTGAACGTATTGTAACTCATTTATAGCGTCCACGATGGAACAGCCTCCATATGCTTCTCGACGACGAGAGGAACCAGAATTCAGTCTCAGAGAGTGGACTTTGAGGGCTCAAATCAGTCGCGAGAACACCAAATCAAGAAGGTTTTCAGGGTCGAATATCAGAAGCTTTAGAGAAGATGCAAGGTCTTTTAGATCAAATGTAACCATTTCTAGTACTGCTTCGTCTCCTGGCTACTCACTGACAGGTACATAACTACTTCACTTCACTGCAAAGAAGCAAGTTTTGATTCTATAATGTTGAGTTAACTCGCACTTTCCCACCTCATTTTCAGAAGAAATTGACCCATCAACGTACTCGTTCACCAGTGCTCTTAAAGGTAACTAAGCATCGAAGTCCACAATGTTTTTAATAGTTGAAAGATCCAAACTTCACGTATAAAGAGTGATAATGTATTGAATGGTTCATTGCTTTAATTTTCTTGCAGCATTGCAGGCAAGGTCAGTGTATAACAGTTGGGAATGCTTATCTCCAGATGGGTTTGCTCTAAATTCCAAGTGGAATGAAGCAGAGAAGTACATATGCAATCCACAGTCAGGAGAGGTCCCAATGGAATGTTTGTCTGCAAAAACGCTTAGTGGAAGATCATTTCGTAACTTAACCTCCAGAATTACAATGTCTGTGCCTCTTGTTAATTACTCTTCCCATTCTCGGTCACAACTCCACACAAAGCCCTCTCTTTCCATTGCTAACCAAGAAGATATTCTTCATTTGGCCATCCAAGGTTGTCTGAACTCTGAACACTTAGATTTTCTGATTCTTCAGTTGCTTTTAGGAAAATGCCTGCTTAAATTGACTCAAGCTGTTGTTTCGTTTCGCGCTTTTTCTATGTAGAAGAAAAATCGGAAGGCTCAACAAGAGATGTTGGAACTCAAAGCACACCTCCTGAACATAGCTCCAGTAGGGCAAGCCCAGCTTCAACACCTCCAATTATGGGGAAATCGTTGAAGAGATGCGAAACAGAAGGTGGAGATTCTCCTAATTCTGATAGTGCAAAGCCGAAAGCTGAAGACAAGGTAAGTGTTACCAAAGAAATTTTCTTAACACTAGTCATTTCAAGCCTAGAACTTGATCCATCTTCCAATTTTCTTGGTGAAAAAGATTCATAAGTGGGTGCTTTTTCTTCCTTTTATTTTTCCATTTTCTGCTTGTGGAGTGTCTGTTAATTTGTTCTTCTTTTCTGCTTTTGTTAGTTTCAATAGAAGACCTGAATGCAACATGCTCTGTCTCAGTTTTTATAACCTACACCAAAAATTTCCACCTGTAGAATTCAATTGTCTCAAACACTTAAAAAAGTTAAAACACTTTCCTGTTGAGTGTACATATGGAGTGACTAAAATTGATTCCAAGTGCTCTGAAGACGCAAAACTGAACTGCATCATAAACCATCAGCACCTTTTAGTTGTAATTTGGTGAGGATCAGTGTTTAACGTTTTTTACCATTTACTAAATTTGTTATATTAGTAAAATAAAGAGTGGTCCGTTCCTCAATTTGTTTTGTTTTGTGGCGCACACATGTTCCGAAACTGGCAAAAAGGCTTTAGGCCAGAAAAGTGTAGGCAATGCATCGGCAATAGCTAAGTAGAAATGATTGTGGGGCTAAGGGTAATAGTAATAGGAGATAACATGGTCCTTCACCAATCATGCTTACCTGTGGCCCCAAGTGTGCAGGTCTACATCTACTCACCTCCTATCCTAACTTGTCCTCTAGACTTCATCCCCCAATCTATCGACTCGTATTAAAGTTATCAATATTATGTTCTTTGTTTTTATTAGACGTGACTGAAGATGCTTCAATCTTTCCCCTTTAGATGTTTGATAACGGGGAATCTCATTGAAAGCGGCGCATCAGTATCATCACTCTTTTTCTTCTTCCTTTTGGAAATTATCTGGGCTGGTCATGATACAGTGCAGTATGGTGATCATAACATCACATAACTTTGGGCATAGCTTTATCCAATTCTAACCCTGTGCCATCTCTTTTTAGCCACAGATTTCAGCAGGGCATGCTGTCTCTGAAAAGCCACCATCTGCCCTGCTTGTTCCAAAATTATTCAACCTAGTTTCCTAAATCAAAAGCAGAACTTCAAAATCCTCACGTATTTGTCCTAAGTTAGCATATGAATTTGAAATTACTGATTAAGGATGTCTATCATCTTGCAATATGAATTATTGACAAAAATATATTATTGATTGTTGTATGAGAAGAAATGGGATTAGATGGTCTGTACCAATTAGCCTGCTTCCATTAGTTTTCAACCATCTAATTTATCTCTCTCTCTTACTTATTCAATGGCTAGAAATTGATCAAATAGAGGGTGAACAGACTACCTTATACTGACGATCCTAGGAAGATCTTTCATCTTTCAAACAGAATCCCTTCAAGCTCTTAAAATTAAAGGTTATCAGACCAGACCACCACAGCAGTAGGTCCACCCTGTAGTGCAGATGCAGAATTAACATGCATCAGGACCCCACTTGTCAGCATTTCACAAAGAATCTTTTTTTGTTACTTGTCCGTTCTTATTTGTATCTAATTAAATCTACATTTATAGTTTAAATTCAATCATACATTTTTCATAATTAATTTGATCTTCTTTTTATAATATTTTTTAAGTAATTAAATTTCAATTTAGTAAATTATGCTAGAATAAAATCAATCCGTGGTTAGAATTTGTATTGAACAATGAGGTCATGTAAATAAATTAACAAAGTCATATTATAAATATCTAAAAAGTACCAATTTGATTAATTATCAAAATATAAAAACATTTATTAAATACATGAAAAGAATATAAAATTACTAAATTTTACTATTTTATGAAATTTTCTTATTTAAAATTAAGCTCCATATTATTCAAGAAAAATATTACAATTGTTTAAAATCAATAATTTACTGAAGCATATGCATGTATTAAGAGCATAATGTGATTACCTGAATAATAGCTATGTTTTATACCTTATATAATATAACACAAGGCAGCGAAAGTTGCTCTCATCTCATATGTACCAGTCATCTCATGCATTTTATTGCCTGGAGCTCCTTCTAAAGATGACAGTCACAAGTCAAAACTAATGTCAATACTTTAATCTGATCCTATCTGACATCCATGGGGAGAAATTAAGTTGGCTTAATTATACTTTTCGTAAGTTAATCAGAGAGAAAAAAGATTGTGAGAATTTTGTTCATATGCAGGTAATGATTGAAGGAAAAGAAACAAGAGAAGAAATTGATACAACAAAGGAAAGGGAAGTGAGTGACAATGGTGAACGAAAGTGGTGGTGTAGCAGCAGGAGGCAAAGTGGCTGCTTGCCAATGATGAGAAGGCCGCAAAAAGAGAAGCACAAACCATTAAGGAAGAAGACGAATAGCATCTTTCTTCTCAATCACCTTCAAGGATGCTGGCAAGATAGCAATAATTTATGACTTTTGAGTATGGTGTTGTTCATGCTGATGTTGGTAACGTGATAGTAGATTACTTTTTGTTTACGTTTCATGTGATTCCTATATGTAATGAAAACGCGTGAGTGACAATGACAGGCTCCTCAGAATCCAAAATCTCTCTGAGCGTCGCCAAATGCCGCCATTTTCATCCAGAACACGAGCTCGGATGCTGATCCATCACCCTCTCGAGTCTCGCTACATTAATAAATAATGATACTAAAACTAGTCAGTACAGTGAAGATATGAGCTCGCGGAACCTACCTCTTTGACTTCCAGGATAAAAACAAGTTTCATGTCGTAAACTTTAGCTTATCTTATACCATTACGTATTAAATTAATGGTAAAGATATAGCTAACTGGAAATATTTTTCTGCATCCAGGTTATTTTTTATTTCAGGTTTTACAATTTCCAACTGTACCAACTAAGCTGTTGAAGTCGTGGCCTAACACAATTGAGTATTAGTGAATGAAATTGCAAGTCCGTGCTTGAAAGATCCACTCCAGTCCCAAAACCAACTGTGTCAAGAGCTGATCAATCTCTTGGAATTTATAGACCAGAAATAGTAATGACAAAACAAGCTCCATATTGATTCTTCCATGACCTTATTCCTAAGAAAACATAGGTCCTTGCTAAATTCAAAGTCTCGGTGACATTGACATACTATCAAGATAGTGAAAAATCCCATGTTTCAACATATGAATAAAGAGATCAGAACCAATATTACTTCTACATTTCAATGTTCTCGTAAGAGAAAAGGTGGTCTGAGGAAGAGAACGTTGTCATTTGTGCAATAAGTCGTAAACTTGGACATCCTCGGTAGTGAAGTATACTTCAGTTGGTAGGACATACAATCGTAGAACTAAATAATCAGCCCGTTAGCTGCTGCCATTCTTATTGACAGAGAGAATGACGATCGAAGGTGTTTAAAATATTGGTGTTCTAGTTTTTAATTTTCTAAAAAAACCCATTAAAAATAATTACAATAAATTATTTATTTATAACAAATCTAATTATTATAATTTAAGTTAAAAGCTATATTAAATCATTATATAAATGACATTTGATTAATAAATACTATTTATAGTCGTTACGTTTTATCTAAAATCTAAAAAAATTAACACATGGCAACTATATAATCAGCGAGGATACAACAAAATATTGAGCCTCCACTGGACGCAAAAGGATTCATCAAATATTGTTACAATTTCACTACATTGTCAATGGCTCAATGCAATAGCATATTCCACAGCAAAGAACTGGAACCTTTTACCTTAACCCCCTCGTACTATTCTACAGGTATGCGCATTTCCAGGATCCCTACAGACAACAAACGAGATCGTGTCAACCAGGCTTTCTGTAGTAGCTGACTGCATTCCACCGCAAATAATGCAATCAGCTAGAAGGACCACCCAAGGCTTTCTATGTTAAGGTTAGCTCCTCTTTTTCTCATTTCTTTTCACAACCTAAGACTGATACATTGTGGTTAGCTTTCAGCAACGTATAATTCATTAGCTATCTTGCTTGTGATGTCGTCAGAATAATGCGACCCAAGATATCTAAATCGTGAGAAATTCATTGCATACTTATTTCAAATTCTCCATTGAAAGCCACAACTTCATACCTCGATTGTAAACATTACAGATGCATCATAATGAAGCTAGCAATCTGTTTCAGCTCCCACTGAGGGTCCTATTAAGCCTGCTCCTCTTCAATCTGAAAAAAAAATATAAAAGCTGCTAGGTGAAATAGTGAAAAAAAGGAAGGCTGCACGTAATAAGTGTAACATGCATTTTTTCCAGAATTGTTCTTAATGTAACAAAACGTGACCTTCCAACCGCCTATATATGTAACTAAAGTCCATGACAGCAAATACTTGTAGAAGTGCCAAATTCAGCAAAAAAGGAGGGATTTTTAGAAGCGGCTGCTTTCCCAAAATTATTTAATGTTTAGTTTGTAAGTTATAAGGCTAATATAAGTGATCAAGATACAAAATCACACTAAAATGTACAAACATATTATAGGTTAAAGTACACCTGCAACTAAATCCCAGCTCTAAAGGCTAAAATAATCTCGCTTTATCGCATGACAAGTGCCCAAGATTTCACAATTAGGGTGAAATTATGCATTGACAAATGTTGAAGGACTTGTCCTGATATGACTCCAAAACAATCAAAAGCTAAACGATCTGACAATTGCTATTGATTATAATTTTTCTATCATATATAAATTCAGAGCTAAAATAAATTTGAGGAGACAAGAAAAATTTTCGTTGTTTGCGAATAAAAAACTGTGTACTTACCTTGAGAAAGAGAAGTATTTCTCAATTTCCTTTTCGTGTTCTTCAGCATCATAGACAAACCATTTCTCACAAAACTTATCAGCATCAGAAGTTTCCATGTCTGTCCAAGAAAATCATTTGATGACAAACTGATAATAATAGATGTATGGTTGAAAATCACCAAATACCCAAAGAAGAGAACCAACTCAACCTTGAAGCAAGATGCTAGACTGACCATCATAGCCTGCTAATCTCCAGAAGGCATGACCATCAACATCCAAAAGAATATGATCTGTTCTAACAGCATCAGATCTTTGAATCTCTGTGCACATTGCATGCAACTGATGGTGAGATGCATATCATAAAATATCATAGAGCTCACCATTCTATATTTGCAGGTAAAGTGAAGTAAACTAAAAAAGTAGAGACATATAACTTGTAGCCACAGGCAATCCTACCCGCAGGCATCTTAACTTAGTGTTGTCAAACAACATTTCCAATCCTGCCCTCACAAGTTCAATAATTTTGTAAAACCTTGTAAAAATATAAAGTCCAATTGTGTTAAACGAGTAGGACTCTGAATATTACAATTTAGAACTAAATCAAGTCTATCAAACACTATATTGCAAACGTGTTCCTTGCCCAACTTGATATATGCACCACCTAATACAGGAATCCTATTAATTAAATTTTGAATTCGGTTAAGCAAGATGCAAATTACTAGATAACTCTCCGAAGTTCACAAGGAATCCGACCATTTTAGGCAATGCAACATTTTTCCTCCACAAAAAATAAAAACATTTCTATACATTAGGAATTGAAAGTCAAATCATACTCTTTGACATCATGTCCATGGCCTCAATCCTTTCTGCATGAGCTTGAGTTGCTGCACTCTTTATTTGTGAAACAATTGCTTCATACTCAGAGACAGATAAGGGACCCTCAGTTTTTGCAACAAGAGCTTTGGCCACCTCATCTTGCATCTTCTGTTTAATATGTTTTTCCTGCATCAGAAACCAAAAGGCAAAACATTTCATTTACTATCACCTTGAGATCATTACACAACTCAAAGCACAAATATGCGCTTTAAGTTCTCTACCTTCCGCTTTGCAGCAAGAATCTTTTCCCTGGATTCCTTCTTTTCCTTCTTGTATTTGGACTGCTGATCGTCAATCCAACTTCGCAAGTTTCTAGGAAAGTGGATGGTAAACAAAAACAAAAAAAAAAGGGAAACAAAAACAAAAACAAAACAAAACAAAAAGGTCATGACTACTATGTTAATATCAGAGAAATGAATGGAAAAAGTGGATTGCTCTGAAGGAATAGATTTCCATTTCCATTCTGTCTTTGTTACTTACGAGGTGTTAAGAGCTTCATCGCACAGAAATACCAAGAGTTTAAGCTTTTTTGATGCACTTAAGCCATCATATCCTTGGTTACCCTTGACAAAACAATCAGAGGGATATAAGTTAGACATGAACCCACAGTCAGAGACACATTCTCCAAGAGCTTGCAACCATGACTTTTGATCTTTCGTCGGACTTAGACTTGGAGGCCTGGAAAAGACAGTTATAAATTATCACTCTTCCATCACACAGAAAAAAAGAAGAAAGGAAAGTCAAATAACTGTATTAGAGCAGAAATCATACTCTTCTCCGATTTCCTGATGTATCAAAGATAACAAAAGCATATTGAAACGGGCTACCAAAGGGTATTGTGACCGACGAAGTTTTCGCCCATTTATTATCTCTTGAAGTACAGCTTCAGCCTGCCCTTTCTTCAGATCAAGAGCCTGAAGACGCAAAAGGAACGCAAAACTGTGACAGGTGTAAAAATGAATTTTTTTCTAATAAAAAGAATTCAAGGTGCAATGAAGTTATTAAGCTCACTATGCAAGCACTGAACATATAAGAGAAACAAATGCATACAAGCCACTAATGCAGGAATATAGCACATAATCAAAAATCAGAAAAATTATTTCACTATTGCCATACCTATAGATGAATAGATCTAAATATGAGAAAACAATATGAACACACAACTTCACTCAAGAAAATTCTATACATGTTCACAATACTGAACCCGCTTCTTGTATGCCATCTTCAGTAGTAATTTATTATTACCTTACCAAAACCGGTACAAAATTCCAAAAATTGTAATGCATCTCCAACATCTTCAGCAGAAAACTCAATGCCAGCTACAGTTGTTAAGCAAGTGCCAGGAGGCAATTGAATTTCGGGCTCAATTTTTTTGCTTTGAACTTCTGCAGTGCACGCATTGATTTTACATGATTCTATAGCGACGGTAATCCCGGTACCCAGGTCATTAGGATTAACCATATTTGAAACTCCATTTATACAATTTGAGGCATTTGGAATTCCATCGAACAGCACAGGTGTTTTATCATTTCCCATGCCACTAGGGATTTCATTCCCTTCTTGAATCTTTAGTTCTTCCTTAGAAACAGTGTTTTGAACGCTAGGTCCTTCCTTTCTCTTTCTCTTCTTATCTGAAACTTTCTCAACATTTCCAAGCTTCTTGGAGCCAATTTCCACTGGATTCCCATCCTCTACAATTGATCCAAAATCTGAAATATTCAGGTTCAAATCATTTTTTCCATCCACAGAATTTTCCTTGCCAGTTTTTCTTCCTGAAACAACCTTTATAGAAGATGCCAGCTTTATTGGTGAAGCACCCTCATTCGCAAGAATCTTACCACGATCCAAATTTTGAGGACCTCTGACACTTAGAAGTTCTAAGACAGAAGAAAATCCTTTTTCCTTGGCTGTGTGCACTAGTATACCAGTGGGTTTATGACCTTTTCTCTTCCTAGAGAAAAATTACTGTGTTAGGTTCACCGTAAAGACTATCCATGAGAACAACAACGTTAAATTCAAAATATCATGCACTTACATGCAGAAGCTGCAATTGCAAACGTCCCTACACTTGGGGCATATCCAGTCACTTTTCAATGATACCTCCTCTGCATTTTCTCCATATCTAAAACATTTCCAGCATTTCCAGTTTGAGAGAGATTTTGCGCAGAACTTATCAAAAGTACAACAATCGTGGAAACAAAAATCTAACCTATTCATTAGGCATTTGCGGCAAAAGTTAACAGGACATTGCTTGTTCACTTTCTGATTCTTGCACGCGGCCATAAAATCCATCGTCTTTTGTCGGCACTAGGATAATTAATGCATATAATAAGATACCAAGCAAAAGAGTACATGTTAAGCAAACTACCTATAACAATAATAGATGCGATCCTGATAATAAATAAATCCTTCACACAAGCAATCTAGAAATTACAATCATTCCCTGAAGGGTAACAAAGATCCATACAACAACCCCGACAAAATATACTGGGATCAATTAA
>JANIHZ010000008.1:21477212-21499864 GCA_027478365.1 Erythroxylum rufum
TAGTTGAGATTTGTAATAAAAAAATGAAAATAAAAACATATTTGATTTTATCCTCCTATTTTTATTTTTGTAATTATACTTTTATATTAATAATTTTAATAAAATATATTGTGTTTTTAAATTAATTAATTCTCATTATAGTATAGGCATATTTTTATCTACACATACAACAACATATTCCGCTCCTTAAATCATTATAAGATAGTTTGATCTCCATATAAAATAACATAAAGATTAAAGAGTCCTTATGAACAAACATTAAGGTGGAACCATCCACTAGACTCAGGAATATTTTCCTTTATTACATAAAAATGTTTCAAAATTTTTGTGTAATTTCCTTCTAATTTTATCCGTACAATCATGTGTTGATAAAAGATTAACAAAATATTGTTTTTTTGTACAATTTAGTACTTTCTTATTCTATTTTCCAGTATTTGCTTCAGGGCATCACAAGACCAAAAGACAAAAGCCAGCCAAAAAGTATTCGAGAAAGAAAAGAAAAGGAAAAAAAATAATCTTAGGTTCTAATGTTTCAGTTCCTACCATAATCTCCAAGAGGACAAACTTTTGGAATCAATGTGCCAAAAGAGGAATTAGAAGCAAAGTGACTTGGTATGAATCTATATATCAACTCCATCTTCAGTCAAAAGATCCCCACTTTCACCGAGGATAAGACGAGGTATTCCGCTCGCTGTGAATAACTCATCTAAATGTTCATGTGCTTTGGAGTTGGAGAATGGAATTGCAAGCCATGACATCTTTGAGAAATATTTGTTAAACGATTCATCATCCTCATCAGCTGTAACAAAAACAATCTCCAAGTCCCCTTTTGAAGCAAGTTCATTGTAGACTTCCACCATAGCTGGGGTAAACTTTTGACACAAACCGCACCAAGATACTGAGAAACACATCCCAATTTTCTTACCCTTCAAGCTATCGATCTCAACTTATAAAAAATCCCCAAGGGATACTCAATTACTATTGAATTGAACTCTTACAATTTATGTATCTTTCAACTAATAAAGTAAGAGCTAGCCTTACATCTACATTTGGTTCTACTGTTCATTTTAGTTTCACTTCCAAAACGTACAAAACATCCTCCCATAATAGATTCCCCATTCACCCCTCTCCTATCTCAACCAATCAATTCTTTAATATGTCACATCTTTTATAATAATGATCCACCAATTTTGATAAAATAATTTTTATAATCGTGGAATCGTATCTGAATCCTTGTCTAGACTTAGAAGACTACAACATCTACTCTCCGTATCCTTTTTTTGTCATTGTGAACATTAGATCTCAAAAGCTCACATATTAGTACTCAAGAAGATATCCTAAAGTGAAAAACCTTGAAAACCCAGAAGACGAAGAGCAAGAAATGACCAATTCATGATATTATCAGCAAGCAGAGGATAAAGAGACAATAAAGTTGTTTGCTTTGTTGCTGATTCTAAATATTAGATCTCAAAACCACACAGATTAGTGCTCTAGAGTATCCTAAGCAAACAATCTTGAACACCTAAAAGATCCCTTTCTTGTCGTTGTTTTCATAAAAGGAGCAACACACAAATCAACAACAAGAAGCATTTTGTATACTAATCAAAGTTACAACGAAGTCTAACCTCAGAAGTCAGATGAAGCATGAGGAGAACATCACCACCAGTTACCATTGCCACAAAATCAGCGGTGGCAGTATAACCTTTGAGTCCGTTGCAAGCAGTTCGAAACTTGTGCAAAGCATTGTGCTCTATCAAATTGATGGCTCCGAGAACAATAACTTATAGCTCAAACAAACTTCTCATCAAAGAAACTCCAAAAGAAAGTTCGCAGGGAACTGACCTTGTATGTGCTTGCAAAAAAATAGATGTAAAAAAGATGAATAATATTATTCAAGATGGGTTTGCTAGAGACAATACTAGAGAAATATGGGTATGTTGTTTATTTGTCCAAGAAAACTTGCTATGAAAATTAAGGGAAAAGCTATTTTTTTTGGTTTTTGTAAAATTGTTGCAGTATTTTATGTTAAAAACACGAAATTGTAATAGAGTTAAACAAACACGTTTTATTTACTTGTTTCTCTTTTTACAAAAACAACAACAACAAAAAATGGAAGAAAAAAACGAAAGCAAACAGCTCTTAGTCTTCTTCTTAATATATTTGGATTTTATGAATTGTTTTTTTAATATAATTTTTATCTCTTATCATTATATATTGATGATGGTCTAATTTTAGTTAAATTTTTAAATACCAAATTGTTTTTAGTTGTTCAATATCTGATCGGTGTTTAAAATTTTAAGTATGTCAATTTTTTTCTTTTCACAAATCATATTTTTCATGTCATCTTATTTTTATGCAAAGAAGTTCTTTCTCCAATTCAAGATTAATATCTTGTGTTTTTGCATGGATTGGAAGTAGCGAACAGAATTTTAATTGAAACAGAAACATTATACAAACATAGGTAGACCCTAGAACTATAAAGAACTGAAAAGCAAATATCGCGAAATAAAATGGAAAATGAGGATGAGGGAGCTGACATCTCATGGACCCGGAAACTGAAATAACACACGAACCGGCCCATGGGCCATGGCCGATTCTAAAATCTGCTTGTTTCAAAACTAAGTCGTGTATCGACTCTTTTTCTACACTCAACTGCAATCTGAGTGACCATTAAATCGAGTAACTTTCTTAAATTTATCGGAGCCTGATCGTTTCGATCCCGGTCGGTTGTCCAACCCTGGGAACATTGTTGATGTAACCCAAAAATTTGAGCCCATAACTGGCCTAATATCGAAGCTTAAGCAGCATAAGGTGTGTGTCTTAAGTCTTAGAGGAGCGCCTCTTTGTTGTTACAATTCGACTGAAACAGAACACATAGAGCTCTTGAACATGGGATACGTACAGGAAGCACGTGAGAATCACGTGAAAAAGAAGGTGGAAGAAGGTCTTTTTCAACATTTTTCTCTTCCTTTTCTTCTCGTATAATTGGGTGATTGAGATTTTGATAAATTTTAAAGTCAAATGTGTATTTGATGTGAAGCTTTGAGAAGTAAAATGAAGCAAAGGGCGTTAAAAGAATGTGATCATTACACTTCCAAGTATGCACAGTGCGCCTCCGGAAGAACCATTTCTGTTGTCTGGCAGTGCCGAAAACAGGCTAAAGAGTTAAACGAATGCCTGCACCAGTTGTAAGTTCATCAATTTTCTATCTTCGTATTGTCCACTTGGGTTTTGCTTCTATTTTGTTTTCTTTAATTTTGATTGGATTTCGTACTAAATTTGTGTCTGTGTTGGTATTTTTATGGTCAGACATGCTTTATTCGGTTTTTTCCTTGTTCATTTTCCCTTTGTTGCTTGTCTGTATAATCAAGTTAATGAACTGTCCTGTGCTGGCTTTAAGGCGCTTGATTGACTGTCTTGTTGAGTAATGAAAGTCAGTTCGTTGGACTATTGAAATGGTTGGTGGTATGTATTTTATTTGGTTGAAATTGTCTTGGGTGTTGTTCTCCACACATGTTTTCCATTAGAAGATTGGATTTTGTTATTTGGGGAATTTCTTTCTGTTTGGAGTGTTAATGTTTTGAACGTTTTTGTACTTTCTCTCCCGGCTTTGATTACAAGTTGGGAGGGTGGAGCTTTTCCAACAAGGTCAACACTGCTAATTGTGAATACAAGATGTTCCATTTTGAAGGTTTCTTTTGTTTGAAATTTGAATGGGATAGCAGACCTAGTGTTATGGAGCTTGGATATCGGTCTTACACAGAAGTATGATATTTATCAACCTTTTGAAACTTTTATGTCATTGTTTATTATAAATAGCTTCTCTACTAGGTAAGGGAAAGGTTGTACTATTGAACCTCTCTAGACCTCGAGTTTCGGTGGTATAGTTTCTGGCTGTTGTTGTAGTTTATGGTTTCCACTTCCAAAACTATTCATCCTTGGTTACATGAAGAAGATGTGTCTATCAAATATATGAAATATTTTACAGTTTATGAGATTCTTACATTGCTATTGTAATCTAGTTTCCTTTGATCTTTATAGCATATTTCAAAAGATTCTCAAGAATTTGGGGTCCCAAATGTGCATGATAAATCCCAATACTGCAGAGGAAATTAAGTGAAGCGTTTCACAGTTTAATGAATCTTCTGCTGATTTGATGGCAAAAAAGAGACACAGGAATGAAGACTCATGTGCCTCTATTGAAACTATTTTAGTGAAATTTAATAACCAGCTGACCTTATTTCGTAACCTTAGTCTCCGTTTCGAAGAAAAGAATGATGAAGGGTGGGAAAGGACTCAATTATCCTCCAAAACGAGTCCTAGCTGTTCCGCGTCTTTTATTATTGTTTTCCTGTCTTATAACTTTAATTCTTACATGGATGAGACTGGTAAGTGAAAAATTCTGACCCTAAGAGACTGCCAAAAATGGATAGCTTGAGATTGCTCCTATTCTTAATATTCTTTCAGCTGGGGAGCAATCTTTTTAACTTCTTAGGATTATTCTCTAGTTGTTTGAAAGGGAAGCTTAGAGTTTATGAACAGAAGTACACTTTTAGTAGGAGTTTATAAAGGTGCTACGCTGGCTAATGATATTGCCCATGGTGAAGTTGTTCATATTCAGTACTTGCTTTTTGTGCTTATACTATGAGTCACTATTGAGAATTGCTTAGGCCCTGTTTCTCTAATACGTCTCCTTTGGTTTCTTTAGTCAATTTTTATGGAAGGGTAAATCTATTCATTAGCATCAAAATATCTATAATCAGCTTATTACTAGATTTCACAGAAAGACACCAAAACTGAGTGGGGACACAGAGGCATTTTATCTATTTCACAGAAAGACTCTTCTAGATGATTTTTGGCTGCCAACAACTTGTATATTACATAAGTGTTTGGGTGTATTATCCTTATATTGACTTGGAACATCTAATCTGTTTGTTAGCAGAAACTTGTTGAAAAAACCTGGCTTTCTTTGTGTAAGAAAAACAAGTAGGAAGAAGACTATGCTTGCTGGCATAATGCATGACAAGGCGATTGTTTCACGCTAGAAGGCTTTCTATTCCCTCTTTCAGTGCAGATTTTGCCTGGAACTGACATGATTGCCACTTAAAGTTAATAATATTAGATGCATTTAATACTCATAGAAACCAAAAACCAGGCTTGGGACTTGTTTACCCTAAACTGTCGTAGTTAATGAATCACGATTGAGGCTTTGACCGTGTTAACTTGATTCCATTTCACTTCATATCATTTCTTTTTGCAGCACGAATGATGCTGTGTTGGAAGAAATGAAGAAGGAATACATGCTTCAAGAAAAAGGAAAGTAATCTGTGAGAACCCAACCACAAGGGCATTGACAAATTCTGATTGTTGAGAGAATAGATTTCAGTCTGTAAGTTGGGACTGATTCCTGTGAACTTGTTTAATTTGTCCGGAATATTTGTTCACCTAAATTGAGCAATTCAGTGTTCAGTTATCAGTTTTGAATTGTACGTTAAGATTTAGTGTAGTTTCTAAAAAATGATCTCAAACTTAATATGGAAGCAGGCTTCTTCTTGTGAGATTGTGGTAGTTCTGGTAATGTAAAGCTTATAATAACTTTCAGCTAGGGAGTGCTGGCTTCAGGTAAATTTGAGTCGTAAAGCTTTTTAAATGGCTGTGAATTCTCGTCATTTGTCGACATTCTGAATAAAGCTATTCCTCCGAAAGTGACGAGTTAGCTGTCATCTGCATATAGCATCTGGAAAACGACCATATGGTATTCGAACCAGATCACTATAGGGTTTTCAATAGAACCAGGACCACCCTGAGTTTTATCACTATGGCTGCACTCCGATGTGAATTTGAAGCGGACATTCAAACGAAGAACGAAAGAAGCTTACCAAGTTATTTAAGTTTGTTTCTTGTGGAAATAAACTCGACCTCCCGGCTCCCACCTTAGTGGGATAAAGCTTCCTTTAGGTTAGACATGATCTTAGGGTGATAGGATTTGTTGTAGTAATTTTCTGAGTCTCAAGATTTGAAAAACAAAGTTCACAGTCTTTTCCTTCGCATAAAATACATTTAGGTGTAATCTATCAAGAGATTGGCTTCACGCTTGCTAAGTCTCAATTCCAACTTACCAACCTCTTAAAGGATTTTGGTGTGATCTAACTGAAGTTAAAACTGAAAAATCATAACTTCAAATTCATCACATTTTAAATAAAACACAAACTTTATAAGAATCTATTCTAGGAAAACAACATAATAATTTCAAATCAGGCATTCCCCTCAGTTAATAAAATCAAACACTAAATTGTATTTTCTATAACTTAAAAGGGAATTATGATTCAATGACTACTACTTGGACTGAATTTAGCATAAAGTTAAAGTATAGGGATGACAATTTTTAACCCATGAGCTTAAATTTAGTTATTTTTAGTGGGTCAATTTATGAGTTAGATCTATACTGAATCGAGATTCAATTATTCTAAACAAATTCGTTTTATTTTCGTTTTATTTAGAAGAGGTAGACTTCGATTAGACCTCAATTAAAAAGTTACATTATTTTATATTTTTAATTTTAAAAAATTAACAGAAGTACGCCAATTGCCGACATGAGTTAAGCAAATAGGATAAGGTTATTTATGTCCTTTTCTCAGTTCTTTTACGCTCCCTCTCTGTCCAAGATTCTCCAACTTTTTCTGCTTCTCTCTCAAGGCACATTCGACAGCTCTTCCTGTTCATAGGTAAAACGCTCCCTCGTTTTTCCCTCTTCTTGGTGTATTCCTTTTCATTTTTATCTTTTCTTCCACAATTCTTTGTTCTCGGAGAGCCCAATTACAATGGGCATGAAATGGAAATATTCTGATGACGAAAAAGAACCCATCAATGATTTGGCCTTTTAGAGTTACTATCTCAGATGGGTTTTTGAAGAAGAAGCCATTTTGCGATAATGAATTGTTGTCTATGAACATTATTTCTTGAATAAATGTTTGGACGGTTGAGTACGAACATTAAAATTAAAATGCTGCATTCAAGCATTTTGGAAAGATGAATTTCAATAATGTCAAGGTTCCCAAGGCTTTTTCCGGTGGTGATAATGCTTCACCCCTGATTTAGGCTGGCGTTTTTGGTGCACTTGGACTGTATGCGGTTTTTAACAGGCTGTTTAATGTTGGGGACTGCGTCTAGCCATAATATTTTACCGGTTTTTTGGCTGTCAAAAACAAGGTTATTTTGTTAGATTATTTTCCATTTATGAAATTTAGGCTTATTAATTGCATTCGTCTGTGATTTTATTTTAATCCAGAACCTTGTGAGTTTTCCTTTTGCAAAATTACAAAGTGTCTGGCTTCATGTTGCATGTATGTGCACCTTCTGTGCTTTCAACTAGTTCTTCTCAATCTTGTGATCCTATACCTAGTAACCCACTTAGCCATATCAATGCACCCGCAATACCCATTTGTCTAGAAAATTTCTAAATTGCATGCCTAATTAATAACAATCTTTTGGTCTGGATCCTTTTCTTGTGTTTGTTATTTTCATAATCACAAGTTTAAAAAGTCAACATCTTTTCCTTTTGGTTTTTTTATCTCTCAATTATTTCTTGGGGCACAGGCTACACTTGATCTGAGGCTGGCGGTAATATATGGATGTGTAGACGTATATGAAAACCATTTTTCCAGTTGTTGAGGAGCAGCTATTTCTTGTAGAGATGCCATTCATTCTACTTTCCCTATTTATCATAAGCTTAACCTGAAAAATGATTGATTTGTTCTGTGGCTATTAAAGCTATAATAAAGTGTTTCACGTAGACATTGAAAATTGGTTGTCGATAAGTTATTTGTATTTCCAAAATGCAGGATGTCCAGTCCTGGGGAAGATGTCTCCCAGTTTGGTATTTCTAAAGAAGTAATACTTCCCTTTTGTTACACCCTTGTCTTCTATTTTTCTTTCTAATGTATTTCTGATTTTTTGATCTATAATGTGGAGTTTCTCATTTTCTAATTATTATATGTGGTTTGCTAAAAGGAAAAGGATAAGCTTGTGGCAGAAGTGATACGCTACATGCTTTTTAAAACACACCAAAATTCAGGGTGTCCAATTAGAAGGGATGAACTTACCCAGATTGTTACTAGCAATTATCGCCAGCGTTCACTTTCTGCTTTGATAATTAATGAAGCCAAAGAGAAGCTATCAGCCATATTTGGCTTTGACATGAGGGAACTTCAGAGGTCTCGCCTTGCATCAGCAAATCAGAGTCATACTTGTTCCCAGCAAAGTAACAACTTACTTCCCTTCGTCTAAGAATCCATGAAGTGACCAATTCTCTATCAAAGCTTTTAAGCCTTATTATATATGCATTCTCTTAACTACTATGAGTGGTTGCCTCATGATTATTTGGTTTTGAGATGTAATGATTGAGCCAGTCATGACTTAATACACCTAAGCGGAATTGAATGAACAATGACCCAAGTGTACTAAGAGGGGATAACTTGAAACAATTGTGTTTTTAGGCTGTGATGTAACTATTTGTTTGCTGCAGCTGCTGCTTCTTACAACATTCTCAACTCTTTTAGGATATGTTTGGTTGGACGTAAAGTTTTTAATGAAATGGAATGAAATGATTTATAATGTAATAGAACGTAAATAAAAGTAATATTAGAAAATTGTTGTTTGGCAGGAATGGAAGGATTTATAATGTAATATAGTTAAATGTTGTTTGGATGAAGGGTTTATAATGTAATATAGTGTAAAGTTGTTTACTATTTTACATTTCATCCTAAACCCTTCAAATAGGAGGTTTTTTATTTTTACTGTTTAGGATAAAATGAGATGTAATATGAAACCTTCCTCTTCCATCTCATTCCATTCTATTTCATTATAAAACTTCTATCTCAAATGATGAAATAATATTACATTATATTCCATTCTATTATAAAACCCTCAACTAAACGTAGTCTTAGGCATATTCTATCTTACACCAAGTTAAGAAAAATATTTGGACTGCCATGATGATTATGAATAACATGGTAAGCACAACAAACATAAAATAACTATTGCAGTTTCCTTGTTATGCCCGATGTGATTCTATCTGCAGTTAAAGATTTAATAGACTCACAATGCAATGAATAATCAGAGATCTTTTGCACAAGGATGGAATTTGATTATGCTGCATATTTAAGGGGAATGTGGACTGTTGTGTGCGAAAGTGCACGGTGACATGTGAACCTGAAAAAATTGATTTATTCTTTATATTTTCTAGGTGCTGCTGATGCTAAGTCTTATGTACTTGTAAGTCAATTACCACCTGAGGTGCATGAGAAGTATGTGGACGATGCTAATACTGCACATATGAATGGTTTTGCTTTTGCCATAATCAGCATTGTGCACCTTAATGGGGATAACATTCCTGAGGGTATGATTTCTGGATTGTTCCAAAAGAAATTCTTTAGAGCCGATTATGTCTCAGAATTTTCTTTGGCACTTACTCTTATACCAGGGCTATTTGTTACACTAGACCTGTGTGATATAGTGTTGGTTTACATATTTCTTGTCAACATAGTGATTCATTTAACTAATAGAGACAGAGAGGGGGAAAAAAAGGGCCAAAGGTTTCTTGTATTTTCTTCCTTTGCAAGCTCCTCTAACGTAATCCTTTACACTCCTCTATTGCAGAAGATCTTTGGCGTCACTTAAGGCAGATGGGATTGAGTGAAAGTGATCAAAACCATCCTGTGCTTGGAAACATAAAGCATGCATTGGAGACACTTGTCCAGCAAAGGTTTGTTATTGCTGTAATTTGGTATCTCTTATTTAAGTCATTTCTATTGCATATATGCTTCCTTACGATAAGGAGTTTGTGAGTTTTATGTTTTAGTCTGCAGATATTTGCAGAAGGTCAAAGTTAATAGCACTGAAGGTAATACCTTGGCATATGAACTTGCTGAGAGAGCTCTAGATGGAACAGTTAAGGAAAAAATTAAACGACACATTTCACAGGTACTATTTGAAGAAAAATTGTTACACCGCTGTTTCTTCATGGCTATCCTTTTCTTTTGTATTTTATTTGCAACCTTTTCCCCGTGATCACATATTAATATACTTACAAGGATTGGATCTCCAAATTAAGGCTGTCAATCACTGACATGCATGATATGAGAACATGGGCGTAATAAACTTTAATCAACTTTTGGTAGACTCATCTTCATACTGCACTTTATTGTATTGGAAAACTATGCATTCAGAAAACAAATTAAATTTGATTATTGTGCTTCAAGGTATGCCTGACATGTGTAGATTTTGCTTGTGCAGATTGTGAGAAAAGATGTTAGCACTGTTGAAATTGAAAGTTAGTCAGTGGTAAGAGTTCTATTTACACTTCTAAGAAAATAATCGCTTTTCCGTTGCTGAGGTCTGCTTAAAAAGTCGTAAGCTTTTTGCGCATTTTGCAGTCGAGCATATGAAATCACCATATCTATGAGAAAGCTCTTTGTAGATACAGTGCAGTTACTTTTGTTTCCGTTGAATAGGCTGAGCAGATTTGTCGCTGGTTTTGCAGCCTTGAAGTCGCACTTTTTGCACAAAGTAGAAAAGGTTCTAGTAGATGTAGCTGGAATACTTCAACCTGTTTGGATGTCTTCTGAAAGAATGTGATCCTGATGGGGATTGTACTGACATTTATATACTTCTAGTATTGCTTTTCAAGGTTTCAGAGAGTCAAGAGTATAACATAAGGCTTTTAGACAAGGTGCTCTAGGATCAACTTCAGGAGGTTCTAAAAATTCATAGGTTTAGACTTACAATCAATCCCTTAATGGAGCAGCGAAACATAGGGGCAGTTCTCCTGCACACCAAGGCATAAATGATGCTTATTTGGCTATCCATTAGCTGAGTCGCCTAAAGAAATGAAATTGCTTCTTGTGTGACCAAAATAAGACGTAGGGATATCAAAACGGACAAGTATCATGTCCTTTAAATTAGTGAATTGCTGCTATAGTTATTATTTGCAAAGGTTTACTTTTATGCATTTTAAAAAGCATTAGACTAATTTAGACGTTTGACCAAAAGAAATGGTCAAAACGGCGGCCTTGGAATAGAAGTGATCCATCCCTACTGGCAGGAATACTATTACGGAAATCCAAACATTATACTTAGATCGCTATTAAATAACTGGAATTCTTAAAGCAACACTGGTAAATGTCCGCCAAGGAAATGCATTTGGAGTATAAAATGACGGATTACATAAATATGGTTGATTCAGGGTGAAAACCACCTTCTGACAACGCAAAAAAGTACTTTTAGACTGACAAAAAATCCGAAAGAAAAACGAAACAAAAACCAAGAATTCAAAGTCACACACTACCGAGGCTAATTTGGCTTCCTCATGTTTCTTCCAGCTCTAATCACTTCATCCACCAATAGCAATTGTGATGCAATAACTGGCCTGCAAAACGCGGAGATGCAGAATTAAACAGAAGCCTATAATTACTTAATCACACAACTAGCTTCAAAAGCAGCATTTTCCACTAGTGGGGGGCACACCCATTACAGCAGCTGGGGAACTCAACAGAAACCCTGTGCCTAAAATGAGTGTAATAGTAGAATTTTCAGCGCTAGTGTCTGCGCATGTGTGCATGTCCTCGAGTTAGTGAAAAGTCTATTAATGAGTTTGCACGTACCCCGAGTTTATAATTTGCCGCTTAACAGCGTAGTTGTCAAATATGCCCTCCATCTGAGGGTCAAGAGGCCCTCCTGTCTGCAAGTTGATTCCGACAATATTATCCCTGTCGTGCTCCCCCTAAACAAAAATGGAAGAATGGCCAAAGTCTGTCAAATCTATTAATAATTAAATTAGAGACCATCGAACGTGGATAAGCAGTGTAGAAGTGAAAAAAATACCGCAAGAGTAATAATTTCGTCTTGTGTATCAAGCCCAGAGTTCTCAGCCAGTGTCTTGGGCACCACAAGAAGGGCATTGGCAAAAGCTTCAACACCAAGCTGGGCACGCTGTTTCAAATTTGCAGGGATAAGAATGGTTAACGTTATCTACCACAAGATTTTGCAATAGAATAGAAATATACAGAGATCATTACCCCTTGAACCGTTTTCTTAACTTCATTGATTAAGTATTTTCTGGCTGCTAACTCAAAAGCTCCAGCACCCTGATTCACAAAGAAGAAAAAAGATTTCACCATTCAACAGCTTGAAAAGAAGAATGAACAAGGAAAAGTTAAAGAGTACAAAAGAACAGGACCTAATTATCATCCAACTTGTAACCTTAAGAAAAACACCCAACTAACATTCACGATAAAAAAAAGTATTCAATTTATACCAATTATTAAGCAATTAAAGCAAACACTTATGTCATTAAAGTGAATATTTAGAAATGAGTATTTACAAGTACAACAGCTTCATCTTCAATAGTATTTTTAACTGCTCTCAAGCCATCTCGAACAGCATCCTTTATTTGAGCAATTGTATGGTCATTAGGTCCTGAAGGTTATAGGAATAAATAAGAAGAGTTGCATATATCAAATGATAACAGCAATTAGAAACTGAGACCATTCAAGTCCAATTAGAGATAGCGTTTTGTTACCTTTTATCAAGATTGTACAGGAATGAGGATTCTTCACGTTTTCAACAAATGTATATTTGTCCTCACCAAGGACATGCTCATAAACTAATCCAGCCCAACCAAGGCAGTCAGGAGATAAATCATCAACAGAATTCACAGCGTCTCCTCCACAAGCCAAAATCAGGCGTTCCATGTTTCTCCTCTTTGCTCTTCGAAGAGCAATTATCTAACAAAGATTACAGTTAGCAACTGCAAAACATATAAAAAACTTGAACAAATTGTAAACTGCAAATTAAGCAATAAATGATTACTACTAGGCATCAGTTGCATCACAATATAAACGGAAATGAAATCAAGAAAGTTTCCTCTAAAAAACAGATAACAGTGTCACTGCCATACAAAATATGCAGCTAAAATGAGTAAGTACACATGCATGAGCTACTTCTGTGATACTAGGAGCCAGGGACTTACCCCTGCTCGCGCAAGAAGGTCCAGTGATGGGGGATCAATACCCTTCTGGTTTATGACAACAAAGTTCTTGTCATCACCAGAACAAACCTGCATACTGGCAAGGTTTAGAAAACCACCATATGTGTATGTACATATGCATCATATTATTATCATAAAACGTAGTATTCGAGTAGCTCAACCTGATTCTTTAGTTCAATGATCTTCTTAACTCTTTCATCCACCTGTCTTCTTTCAGCTGCAACCATTGCCTCCCTCTGCTCCGCATTAGAGTAAAAGAATCCTGCATTAATTTCACTGGAATTTGCAATATTAGTACTCAAGTCCCAGGACAGCCTAGCCAAATGCAAGACCTATTGCAAGTTTTGGCATATATCATATACAAAAAGACATACCTTTTCTCATATTCCAAAGACACATTGCATGTCAAGATGTAGCAGTTCTCCGCTCGACGTTTCATATCAGGATGCCTAGAGCCATGGTCAAGTACAAGACCTTCAACCTGGAAAAGAACATCATAGAATTAAGTAAACAAACTGACATACAGTTTCTACAAACTACCAAGTACGTGGCTCTGTTCAAATACGAATCAATAACTTGTTAGAAGATCACCAATGGGTAACATCACTTGCGTATGCACAAATTACTACATGATTGAAGCTTTCAGTTGATAAATACAGACTACAGTCTCAACCTTTCATTTAAGAATGCTGAGTCCATTTTTTCAAACATAAAATGTCTCAAGACAAATGACATTCATAAAAAGGTTCTGTTAGTATTTACAGATATCGCTAGCTTTTTATAAGTCCATAAGCCATCCTAAAGAGCAAGGTTATAGGTGATTAATTTTAAACAAAGTAGATAGGACAATAAACGTTTCCTTTTCCATGAATTACTGACCAATAATGATGGAGCATGTAGGACAATCAAGAAATAAAAGGTCTAGCATCGACTATTACCTCACTGACCAGCCACCTATCCTACCTCTTAAAATCAAATTCTAATAACCCAACTGATTCAATTATGATTCATATGCTAAAGGCAATTATTAAACTTTGAGAGCTTGGGCATAAGTCACAAAATACCACCTAATTAGGCAGCATGAGACAGGAAAAGGGTGAAGGCTAGCTGCAACAAAACAAAATTACCAGTCGTGTATCCACATCAAATTTGTGGCGCATGTGCATAGTCTCTACCATGTAGAGATCAATTGCTTCTGCAGGCTTCCTAACACACAGCACCTGCATAGTTTATTAAAAAGTATTAATCACGTTAACTAGGAAAAACAGGTGCCTCAAAACCTAAATGATGCCTCTTTATCCACATCCATAAAAGGAGCCCCAACACCATAAGGGCTAACTCACCGCATTGACAACAATGTCAGTCAACTGATCTGCCAAAGCTTCATAAAGCTGCACACGGAAAGTTTCTGTCAGCTTAAATTCCTAAAAGTGTAAGGGGTGAAGCAAATCTCAATTTTTCTTTCAAACCTCACCTTTGTTCTTAGTGTTGTTCTTGCCACCATTTTTAGAATCTCTTTGTCAGGTTCATCGCCCATTACCACAGGAGTTTTAAATTGCTCAAGAAACTGGAGGGTGGCCTTTTTAGCAATCTCAAAACCATCAACTAAAACACGTGGATGCATTCCTGAAAAGTAAGACGCACCTCATAGGTTGGGGTTACCATCGATGAAATGAATTATCCTCGTGTTTTCTTCAGAATGAAAATGTACAACTAGAATAATGCCCTTAAGTTGGCAAAATTTCATAGATAAGAATAGTGAGAAAACTATCATAACATAATTTTAATAAGTGAAAGAAATAGCAATAGCATGCAAACATGCCTTATTGTTTATTCTGAATTGGTAATTGTAGTTCTAAAATAGTTCACAGCCATAGCAGTCAATTGATAATAGGTCATTAACATAGTAAATTGATAATATGTTAAGACGAATGCGATTACAACCAGGGTGCAACATTCAACAGTTTATAGCATCCTACTTTCAATCAGTGTTCACAGAAATATCACAAAAGTAGATAAAATAGGAGCAGATAAGAGGAGAATATAAATTCTTGTCAACGGAAAATGACTAATTGAGTACCAACTACATCTCAAACTAGTTTTAGAGAAAAGCACATTTGCTAACCTTCATCAATATATCTTTCAGACTGCTTCATCAGTTCCCCAATAAAGATGACAGTAGAAGTAGTACCATCTCCACTTACATCATCTTGGGCAACAGCTGTCCTTGCAATCATAATTGCTGTGGGGCTTTGAATTTGCTGAAACCATTGAGGAGAAGCAATTTCCTTATCATTAACCCAACATCTTGAATTTGAATTCTGTTCAGTACGCACTGATAACTCTGAATTCCAACCCACTAAACCGATGCACAACCTAAATAAACTGCATCAATGTCTCCTATGATCCCACCATCCTAATTAGATCACTGCACAATGTCCCCAATGATCCTACCTTCCCCAAGTCAAAAACTTTAAGCGAATTATCACTTTCTTAAAGAATCAATGATCAAAAGATATGACACATACCAATACAAAAACAATACATACCTAAAGTCACAATGCATCAATGAGGAAACAACTAAATGTAGAAGCGTGAGAGAGAGGATGGGAGCGAAAGACATAAGCACTGGGTTTAAGAAGTAACAACTGTGTATAAAGACAATGCGATCACTTATCGGAAGTTGGGAGTCACATATCGAAAAATGTCGCAATACTTGAGCTATTCCAGAAGAAGGGGCAAAAAAAAAAGGAAGCGAAAAATAGGAAGACAAACCATTTCTTTGAGAAGAGTGTTGCCATCTTTGGTGAGCTTGATGTCTCCAGCTCCACCAACAAGCCTAAGAATTGAGAATGTTTTATATATTAATATCATTAGAATGAAAACGCAAGAAGGGGTTGGGGTGAGAAGAGTACATCTTGATAGTGCCCTTGGGGCCGAGGTTTGTTTTGAGGACGTCGTACAAGCCCTTAGCGGCATTGATGTTCATGTGAAGCGCCGCCGATTTGTTGAGCACCTCGGCGTTAGGGTTCAACACTCGCAGCGACATCTTTGCGGTGTGATTAGAAATGCACAAGAGTTGAGAGCTAAGAGTCTCGACAGTGGGTTTTAGGTCTTTCTGGAACTTTTGCTGCTGCTACTGCTTGCTGATGTACTTTCTTTTCGTCTTTCCTTTTCCTTCTCCTTTCTCGGATAATTATGTTTTGGGCCTGACGGATAGGTCTAATTGGGCTCACTTATCTCGTTAGAAGTCCTCCAAAGCGTTTTATGGTTCCACTTCGATTTGGTGTGCATAGGACTGGAGTTGTTGGACATTTACAGATTTTGCTAAAAGAAATGCGAAGCTTGAAATCTTTGCCTGTGATTTTGTATGGTCAAAAAGCAGGAGAAGAAAGATAGGAACAATTTCAGAGAATAAAGAGCCCTGCCAAACCATTTGCCTATCCAAGAGCTTTGCATGGCAGATTCTATGAAGGAAAGAATCTTATCCCTTTTCTCTTCCCATGTTTCAGTGGAATTAGACATTTGGGTTAAAGCAATTTTATCGGCTATGAACTTTGGTATAAAATCTTTTTAATGGGACCTATTGGATATTGAGACCAAATCGTGCGTTTGCAAATCAGAACTGACTCTTCAAATATTAACTAGCTTCCTTTGATTTTATGTGGTTATCTTGCCTAGGACATGTACCACATAATTTCCTTTTCTGGAAACGATTCTATAAATGGAATCCATTATCTTCACTTCCCAAATGCATGGTCGTAGTTTGCTCATATTGTTTAACTAAAAGACCTTTCAAAGACTTGTATGGGAATCTGAAAATGATGAGTTAAACGTATGTAATAAAGGTTTAAATGATAGCTACTTCAGATATGTTGGTTCACAAATTTCTTCAAATCTTGATTTTATTCCACCATTGAAAATCTTCATTCAAAGTTGTTCAAAGGTATACATTGAATTGATTGGTCTTATATTTGTAATATAATTAATTAAATATTTTTTTTATTTTATACATATTTGTTTACTTAATTAGTGCGGGAGATGAGATTCATAAGATAAATATAATTTACAAATGAAATGATGATGAAATTATAATTATGAGATTCTTATTATATTTATGTAGCACCTCTAAATTATTTCTATTCATTATTCTATTAAGATTAGATAATAATAGAGCAAAAAGACTATATATTTAATCTTTATGAAAAAAAGTAGTTGATCTTATAGACTGAAGTATGAAGATATTTAAATAAATGTGTGGGATCTTATTAAAAAATAAGTTTCTTAAAGTGAACCAATATGGAAATTCTATACGTAATATTACTTGTGTGAATGTAGAAATATCCATTATGATAATTGTATAAATGATCTTTTGATTTAAACAACAATACCCAGTAGAAATATCGGTGATATGTGGGGTCTAAAGAGGTCTAGTGGTACGCAACTTTACTCCTAACTAGTAGAGATAAATGATCTTTTGATTTGAGATGTCTAAAGTATCTCATATAGGGATTGATATGCTTTGATACTATTTAGGACCTACCCCAATCAAGGGTAATTCAATTGGTATTCATTAGATAATGCATGAACTATATGAAAGTAGTTGATTGATTAATATAAGATTCGTCACCCTAAAGTAATTAGAGATAATTTTATTTAATGTTTTCGATTAGTATTGATTTAAAAAATCTTTAGATAAAGTAGAATAAAAATTTAACAATAATTTTCAATTGTCATTAAAAGAATCAGTTACTACATCGGAGAACCAATATGATTGGATTCAAATAAAGAATACGTTTATTTCATACTCTATGTTTGATTGAAACATTGTAATATAAGAGGATTGAATTACACAAACAAATTATGTACAAAAGGATAGTCAAAAACAACTTTAACATTCTTAATAATTGGGTGATCATTATATGTTATTAACATCAATCTTGATATATAGATATATATTACTTAATTAGAAAATTAAAATAAATTAAAGAAGTTTAATTTATCTAATTCTAAATACAGTTTAAGACTATAATTTATATCCATTTTCAATATATCTAAGAACCTAATAGGTCACACAGAGAATAGTTAAAGAGAAAACAGTAACTTAATCAAGTTGGACTTGATTGTAAAGTTTGATAAACTTTATAATCACCTATTGTATATTTGCTAAACAAAGATTAATATTACATATTGGATCTTATAGAACTTAATTAGACTTTATGGGAGTTACCGCTCTTAGCTTCCCCCTCTTTACATCACTTGTAAAGTTTTTCTTTTGTTAATGTGGATAATGTTAAAAGCTAAACACTTGTGTGACTAAGATAGTTTTCACATGTCCATAGATTTAAAGGAAGCTATAAAGTAATCAATTTTTAAAATAAAGTATGATTTATGGTTCATGCTTTATTGTGTTTATAAATTAATCATGTTGTAAAATTAAAAAGATTTTGGTTTTCATAAGTACATGAAAACTTTTTTTCTTCTTTTGCTACATATGGGATGGA
The DNA here is from genome assembly GCA_027478365.1 of Erythroxylum rufum. Lineage (NCBI taxonomy): Eukaryota > Viridiplantae > Streptophyta > Magnoliopsida > Malpighiales > Erythroxylaceae > Erythroxylum > Erythroxylum rufum. Next base: position 21,495,762 of record JANIHZ010000008.1, read on the forward strand.
TCCCATTTCAATTTCTCAATACAAAATTAAGCATATTTAATTCATTTCCAAAGATAGGCTCAAGCATTTATCAAATAAATAAAACTTAACAGAGAATCTAAACTAATCTTGACCTGTTGATGAAATGCATTTTTTTAAGAAAAACATTAGTTACACACACACACACACATATATATGTAAGGATCCATGTGGCACATTCTCCCTTAATAGCACAAATAAATGATTTATTTAACTGTATAAGGGCTAATGATTATGTGCTAGAGATATATATTATAATGTCATTATTATTTAGATTGATTACAACTATGTATCCTCTTAATGTTTTCCATAATGGTATATTATAGGATCAATTTTTGTCTAAAATTATTAGTTTTTTTAACTATTTGTATGCAATTTGATCGATGAAGACTAAAAATGTCAATGAAATAACTTTGTTTCAGTGAAATGCTTTGTTGAAGTTAAGAAAGTTAAAGATATATTTATAAGATACCAAATATTTTTGGTATAGTACACATCATCAAATCTTTACCTCTTTTTCATTTTGTAACTAGTTAATATAAATTGTTCCTTTATAGCCACTAAGCTCCTTATCTTGATTCCAATGTATTGTTAAAAGTTGGTAAGGCCCATATTGTGAGTCCTCTCTAACATCTCATTTTGTTCTATAACATTTCTTCTGCTTTATTCATTCAAGATACCTCTCTTATATCATATCATATTCATTTAGATATACTTGTAGTTTTAGCCTTAAACACATGTAAGAGTTGTTTAATAGTCTCATCCATCACACAACTCTTAGTAAGTAGAAATAAAAGGAGGTCGGAGGTAAGAATAAGTATAGAATCCATCATAGATCTTTTTTCAATTTGACTCTTTTTCTCTCAACTTCCAAAATGTTAATTTTAGAAGTACCCTTCAATTGTTTTGTATAAGCTCATCAACTAATAATGCATGTCTTTGGATAATATATGGACAAGGAAAAAGGACATGTCTGTATTATATTAATTGTCATTGTCTATAGGAATATGATAAAAAAGCCACAATTAAGATGAGGATTTTTAAAGATTCAATAATGGAAAGATTAGAGACAACAAGAGTTCTCCAATAGAAGAGGCTAGTGAAAGGACTAACAACATTGTCGAACCCTAGAAACTATCAAAAGCATGGTGTTCCTAGACTAATGAAGAGGTTAACAACACTATCGAGCCTAGAGAATCGTAGGCATGAGACAAATTTTACTATCCTATAGTCTTCAAAAGAGGGATATAGAAATAATATATCCCCTTTCAGTGTCTTGTAGCATACGATCCGACATGCCCTAAATAACCATTTCATTCATGAGATTATAAGTTAGTCACCCTCATCCAAATTTAGAATGCCTAAACTAGAGGCAAACAAAAGCATAATTAGGTATGGAAAAAATAGCCTAATTCAAGTTAATTGGATTTCAAGCTAAATGTCAATCTAGCACACCTTTTATATTACGCAAAATAATTTTGTTTTATTAATGAAATAAAATGATTGTTCCATTGATTGCAAAATATAAATAGAGAAGAGTTCTTGAAGATCATAGTGTGGATATAACATTCTCTTTTTTTTTTCTTTTGCCCTCTTCAATTAATTTGATTTTGTTTAACTCCCAGAATAGTTTGATAATCTACATTGAATTGATTTTTCAATGTTTTTTTAAATTCTTTTGGAATAAGACACAGGGTAACTTTTGTGGGTTAACGTGAAAGTGGATAAGAAGTTTTTGGTAGATAAATGGTAACCTTATTAACATCTTGTCCTATGATGCCTTTAAGGCTTTGGGATTCACTAAGAAAATTTAAGTTGCATCAACACCATTGGTTTTATTTTAATGGATGATATAATCATACCTTGGGGATGTTATTAAAGATGGAGACTCAATTTGGTATGGCACAAGGTCTATGGAATTCCACATAGTTGACAAAACTTCAATTTACAACATTATTTTAGGAAGACCTTTCGTTTGTTTGTTAGGTTTGTGTTATTGCCTAACAGTTATTGTTAAAGTTCCCAATTGAAAATCGTGTCATATAAAGACTTGAAGGTAACCAGATAGTTTTATTTGACATTTTTAAAAGCTAACAAGAGTTTTAGTTTTCATGAAATTGATTCATGATAATTGAAAAAAGAGTTGAAGGCAGAGCCTACAAAAGAGGTAGTAAAGGTGAATATGGAACACTCCAGAGATGCGAAGGCTATAAAGGTGTGAGCCATAATGAAAGATCATCCATGGATTTATTGCTGAGGAAGTAACCAAACATTTTCACTTAGAGACTTGAAGATATAAGATGAACTAGTCCTAAGGTAGTAGTACACAAGTTAAATATTGACATGGATATATATCTATCAAGCAAAAGAAATACACTTTTTACTTAGAAAGACAAATGGAATTTAAGGACGAAGTACAAAAATTACTAAGAGTCAGCTTTGTACATGAGATCCAGTATTCGATATGACTTTTTAATATAGTTATGGTCAAGAAATTAAGTGGAAAATAACATATGCTAATGGACTTTATAAACCTGACCAATTTCTAAAAGATAGTTACCATATACTTAAAATCAATCATCTAATGGACACAGTGGCAAACCATAAATAACTAAGCTTTTATGGATGTGTATTCATGTTATAATTATATTCCTATATATAGGCAAAACATAGTGAGGACTTCTTTTATCACCCAAAATCGATTTTATTGTTATCTAGCTATGTTTTAAAGCTAAAGAATATAGGGAAAACTTGCCAAAGTTTAATCAACAAAAAGTTTAAGCTCCTTTAAGGAAAAACCTAGAGGCTTATGATAATGACATGATTTTTTAAATAAAACTAGAGGAGACTATATTACAATCCTAAAATATTGTTTGGAGATTTTAAAAAACTTTTAAGAAGAAACTCAATCCTCATACGTTTGTATTTAAGGTAATGATAGGAAAGTTCCTTGGTTTCATAGTAACTCAATGGGGTATAAAAATTAACTTAAAAAAGATAAGGACAACGTAGACTATAAAACCCCCATGCTTTAAGATGTTTAGAGGTACTAGTAGATTGACTATTATGTCTACATTCTTATTTAGATTGGTATTTGACTATTATGTCTACATTCTAATTTAGATTGGTAAATTATTATCTACCTTTCTTCATTTGCTTAAACTAGAAAAGAGCTTTAATTAGTGTCCAGACTGTTAATTAATCATTAAGAAGCTAAAACTTTTTTTTTTATAGATCCCACTACTTCTTATACCCCATTTAGAACAACATATACTTCTTTACTTGATTATTTCAAATTAGAAAATGTTTATTGTTTATAAGAGCAGAGAAAAGTCAATAGGAACCGATGTATTATGATAGTAAGATCCTTTATAGATCCAAAAAAGATATACAAAGTTAAGAAATAAAACCAAACATAGTGGTCTTTATAAGAAAGCTCGTACCTTATTTATATGCTCATATCATCAAAGGAATCATATGTTTACCTTTATATTAGACTTTATTTAAACTTGTCTCCTTTAGGAGATTGGTCATATAGTTTGTGAAACTTAGAGAATATGATATATGTTAAGGATGACCCTTAAGTCTTAAGTGATTACTAATTTTTTAGTTAAATGTGTGGGTTGATTGGTAGAGCAAATAGAGGAAGGAGAGCCAATTGTGATTTGGTTTGTGTTTATTGATGCGTTTCAAAATGGGGATCGTAGTGGAGTAAGATTTGTGGTGACAAGGCCATTTAAAGTAGAAATGAATATACTCACAAACATAATTACAAGGCCTTAAACAATAAACCAAAATATGAAACACTATTATGTGATGTGAGATAGGCTTCAAACTTATAATTAAAGGCAATGCAAATGTGATCAAACTACCAATTGGTGGTGAATTAGATTCTAGAAACTTTTGAACCCAAAAAGGAGAGCATATAGAGGTACGAAACAAAATATTTTCCGATAAGCTATAATATGACTGTAGAATTGCAGTTGGTCCCTCGAGTAGATAATGCAATGATAGACCAACTATCTAAGTAACGGTGCACTGAATTCAAAAAAGAACAGTTTTTTAAAAGAAGATAGGCCAGAACC
>JANIHZ010000008.1:21569017-21590867 GCA_027478365.1 Erythroxylum rufum
ACCCCCATCTTCGTTGGGAATTTTTTTGGCACCCCCATACCTATACCCGTTGGGGGGTTTGACCCCCATCGGGTACCCGTTTACCCGTCTTTTTTTAAAAGATAAACTTATTTAATATGAATGTGTGTGTGTGTGTGTGTGTATATATATATAATTGGTATATAAGTATGTATATATATATAATGACAAAATTGTAATTATCGGGTACCCATCGAGTTCGGGTACAATTGCCATCCCTAAATGGAAGAAAAATAGGACCTGCCATTAAAATAAAAGTAGGCTTTCACTATGTATGATTGTACTATTCCAAGTGCCTGTATGCTTGTACCCATTAAGCTTAATTATTTAACCATACCATATGACAGATACTAGTACCTCCATTAAACTAAATTATTATATTATTTGTGATGTAATAGTTGTGTCTATTTGTAATTTCCCCTGCTTAAATAAGCAAGCAATTGCCTTCAGTCGGGGGAAATGAAAAAAAGAAACAACACTAGTTATTCCTCCATGTCTTCTTTCTAAAAATCCGTCTCTCTTAAAAACTTGAGTCATCAGTAGTCTCTACTTTATAAATGAGTTTTGAGTATGTCATGCACTTGCCTCTCCATAGAAATCCTGTACGTCAGAAGATACCAGACCATAAGATCTTATTAAAGTCATATTAGGAAATAACTCAAAATTCATTATCTAAGAGGCAAGTCTTAAGGTAGAAACACCAGTGAAAGCTTAAAAGCTTCTTAGCTGTCTAAGTGGAAAACCGATTGATACTCTTCCCTTTGGGGCTCTGGTTCAAATCCTCTTTTGTTAATGGCGAAGAACTACGTGAGAGAGAACGTACCTCTTTCTCGATTCGGCGTCCTGGTGGCGCAACTAGAGTCCATCGTCGCTTCCTCGTCTCAGCAATCACCCGATCCTCTCCTCTGCTTCGATCTCCTCTCCGATCTCATCGCAGCCATCGAAGAAGAGCCCACGGTCTCTTTTGTTCCATTCTTCGCCGATACAATGCACTTATCTTTTACATGTTTCCTTCAGCGTTGTTCTGTGTTTGATGTGGAAATGTCGGTTTCAGGATTCTATTTTGCTGTGGCAAAGAAAATGCGAGGATGCGTTGTACTCGTTGCTTGTTCTGGGTGCGCGGCGACCTGTTCGCCATTTGGCGTCTGTAGCCATGACGAAGATCATATCAAAAGGGGATACCATTTCTATATATTCGAGAGCCAGCAGTCTTCAAGGTTTTCTCTCCGATGGAAAGAAGAGTGAGCCTCAGAGAGTTGCTGGTTAGTTCATATCCTCCTTTTTTTCTGTTAAAGTTTAATTTCCTGCTTGATACGCTTTTCACCTTTTTTTTGTTTTTCTAGTTGCATTTGAACTGGGAAAGAATGTAGCATCTAGATTGAAAACTTTTCTTAAACTTGAGTTATATTTTAATGATGCAATTTGCGTTCCAAACATCAGGCAGGATTTGTATGCTAAAATAATGCAACGAGAATTTAGCAAATGATTATGTTTCTCAGAAATTGCAAATGAGTCCTCACTTGGCCGTTTAAGGGATTATTTCCTGCGTGATATGTTAAGAGGCAATCGGAAGCATAAGTGCAGGTTAAGGAAGTTAACTTAGGGGCTAGCCTTCACAGCTGTGTTGCCTCGCTTTTCTATAGGGTTATGTTTGACGTCCGTGTTTCAGAAAACTGTGTATACTTTTGATGAGAATCAAGACAGCAAATTTTCTGTTTATGATCTCTATATATAACCTTATGTTGCTGGCATCTGAACAATTGAACTAGAATGTAGCTCTTCGTTTAGCATAAAGAAATATGGATACTTCATGTTCATAAGAATCATGCTGGCTTTGGGAAATAGTAAGAATGTCCCATTGCATGGCAATTTATTTGGAGAATGGAAATTGGCACTTCTGTAAAAACATCTGACTTGGGCTTCATCTTCATTTTGGATGTTCCTTTTAACATTGACATCACAGTTTCAACTTAAATTTATTCTTGTTGGTAAATTTATGTTGGCTTGGTTATCCCATGGTGGCTAGAAATCTATTAGTTGTCATGCCCTTTCTATATAGTTCTTTAACTGCTAAAATATTAATTTCAGATTGTTCACAATTGATAAAAGAACAGTGTATATCGTCCTTGAGCATTATTCTATTGGGTTAGTTATAGACTTTGCTGTATGTGATATGGTACCCCCCTCTGTCTCCCTTGCATTAGAGAGAGGTATTGGAAAAGTGTTTGTGACTGTCCCCAGGAAAGGAAACAAAAAATAAGGCACAGTGTAACCATAAAGTTATGTTTGTTATGCTTATCCCGTCATTTGCCTGATTGGTTGTTTGCTGCATGTTTGTGTCCTAATTTTAATGTAATCAATACTTGTAGGTGTTGCACAATGTCTGGGAGAGCTATATCGATATTTTGGTAGAAGAATCACGTCAGGTTTGCTTGAAACAACAAATATTGTGGCAAAGCTCATGAAGTTTCAAGAGGTACGTCTTATTCAATTTGTAATATTGTGGATATTATTGTGATTAGGATTGATAATGTCAATACTAATGACTATTTGAATGTTGGTATTATATTGGCACTGTTACTATCCTTCTACTACTAAGGAGTTGGCTAGAGCATGAATATATTTTAACTTCCTTTTGGATGTTCCCTTTATTTTGGATTATATTGTCGAACGTGCAGCCCTGAATTTTACATAATTAAACTTCTGATCATATTTGATGCTCATATTCTTGGCTTTAAACTTTCTCCTATTTGCATAAAAATTTTATTTTATTGATCCTTCAATTTTTGTAGTGCCTAGAATTTATGCCTTTGCTACCCGTTTTTAATGAAATTCCAGGAATTTGTGAGACAAGAGGCTCTATTCATGCTTCAAAAAGCTTTGGAAGGCTCTGGCGGCAATGCTGCCTCGTCAGCGTATATTGAGGCCTACCGTGTTATAACACGTTTTGCTGTTGGGGATAAATCATTTGTTGTTAGAATAGCTGCAGCACGTTGTCTGAGGGCATTTGCTATGATTGGTGGGCCAAATCTAGGAGTTGGGGAGCTTGATAATTTAGCATCTTATTGTGTTAAGGTAGGTGTTTCTTAGTTTTTTGCGCATGTTACTCTTTTACTAAGGTAGGTTTTGAATATTTGAGAAGCTCATGCGGTATCTGTACCTCTATCCATGATATTGATGTTCTCTTTAGGCTCTTGAGGATCCAATATCATCTGTTCGGGATGCTTATGCTGATGCTTTAGGTTCATTACTTGCTTTAGGAATGAATCCAGAGGCACAGGTATATGTGCTATGTAGTTTATATCCAGTTCTTCTTTGTTTCTTCATTTCTTGCTTTCTATGTCTTTGGAAGATGTTTCTCTATTTGTTTTTCTTCCATGTTATTAGTTTATTAACTTACTAGCTAATTTTGCCTCACCAGGTTCAGGCCCGCGGAAACAGTTCTTCCACTCATGCAAAGAAATTAGAAGGTGGCTTGCAAAGGCATTTAGCATTGCCCTTCACCAGAGGTATTGATTTGACCTATTCCATAGTGTTCTGAATATCCTTTTTGTTCCAGCGGGAATGCATGTATAAATTTCACGAATTTTGAAGGTAAGATTGAGAGGCTTCTATATGATGCTAATTTCTTGCTCTTATTTGGTATTTTTGGTTCATAAGAAATGCCAAAATTTTCAATTATAATCCTTAATAATTATATATTTTTATTTTCAGATTAAATTATTTTTTCTTGTACACTTTTGTGCTTTGCCTTTTTTTTTTTGGGGGAGGGGGGTGATTGTAGGGCTATATTTTGTTGAACTTTTGAAGTACTATAATAATCTTTCTGAGGATCTTTTGACCTCCTCATTCTTGTAAGGAACTTTCAAAGCTATAATGTCTTTTTCCTGTTGTAAGAGCATGCACAATTGTTATATATGCTTTCTTTTCCCATTCTGGTATAGTTTTATTTTATGAACATTGTGCTTTTATATTGCAATAAGGTTTCTGTGTTTTGCATTATCAGTAATTTGCTATCTACTAATGCATAAACTAAATAAAAAATATATCATACTTTCTTATCGATATTCCCTTAGTACTCATCGGTGGCTGAAATTGCAGCAAGTGGGCCTTGGGTGAAGGACATTCGGATGGGCATTACCTTATCATGGGTCTCTTTTTTACAGGTAACAATGCTAATGGTTGCTTTTCAATCTCTAACCATCTTTCTCCTCTTGTTGATCAGTATAATTTCTTGGTTTGCTGCTTCTCTTAAAACTGTTTGAGGGCTGCTTTTTAGTCCATTTGTAAATTTATTGTCAAAATTCTAAATTTTCAATGATTCGCTTGAGAATGTCTATGGAAATGGTGGGATATTCTACTAAGAATGGTGTCAGTAATATAGTTTACTAGAGTAATACTTTCTCATTAAGATTTTTTTTATGATCATGGGTACATAATTATATGTTTTGCCCATTACTTCAGCATTTTAGCTTGGTTTGGAGTACAATATTTTGCACATCTTTGTTATTTGACATCCAATTTATGCTGATTGTTCCATGAATTTCATGTTGCAGGCAATTCGTCTAAAGTATTTGGTTCCAGATATTGAGCTTCAAAACTATGCCCTGCTAGTTATGGAAATGCTTGGCATAGATCCTCATGTCGATGCCCATGCGCTGGTATTTGTCTAAAAAATTGTACTGCAAATTTCTACATTATTCTTTGATAGTCATATGTTTAACGTAGAGGCATGACTTCCTCTTATTATATGGCCTTGCAAAAAAAAAAAAAAAAAAAAGGAAATAGAAGACAAAACAGTATACAAATTAAATGGAAGAAAAACCTGAGATAAATATAGCTTACCGATACTAATAGCTGCTCATCTGTTCTCAAATTTGCACGTGTAGAGGCAATCATTAGTTAGGCATAACTACTAGCACTTTTCAGTAGAATAATTGTTTCCCAATATATGTGGAAGGAAAGAATACCAATGCTAGTTTGATAGAAAAATCTTGACTAAGAAAGTTAGAATTTAGTATATGGAATTCTTTTGAGCGTTTAACATCATTGAATATGATGCTAAAGAAACTAATTTACACGATTTGTATGAAATCTGTGCTATGTTATGGTTTTAGCAAAGATTTGCTGTAGAATAATCGTTTCCCAATAAATTTGGAAGGAAGGAATACCAATGCTGGTTTGATAGGAAAATCTTCTCTTAGAAACTTAGAATTTAGTATATGGAATTTCTTTTGAATGATTAACATCATTGAATATGATGCTAAAGAAACTAATTTACATGATTTGTATGAAATCTATGCTATGTTATTGTTTAAGCAAAGATTGGTAATTGTTTTGATGAGGACAAGCATATTGTGATTTGTGTTTCATCTCAAATTTTATAGCTCCTCGTTTTTCTAGTCCTGGATGGAATTATGAAGGATTGAACTTTATATTGGATTGATGTGCATTGTGGTTACATTATTATGATATCCAAAATATATAAACTAATACTTTCCACTCTTTGGTTTCTTGGAGGCATGCGTTCTGTATATTTTGCGTGTTGGTGTGACTGATCAGATGACTGAGCCTACTCAAAGGGGCTTTTCAGTTTTCCTCGGAAAACAGGTTTGCTAGAGTAACACACATGCTCTCTTGCCACTGTTGATTCTTGTCTTGACTCTTCTCTCATGGAAAATTGCAGCTGGAATCTCCTAATGTTGGTCCTTCAATGAAAATTGCTGCTCTTCGTACTTTGTCTTATACATTGAAAACATTGGGAGAGGTAAGGGGTCATATGCATTTAATTCTATTTTTGATATGTGATATGCTCTTTGTAAAACATGTTTCAGTAGGGCAACAAATCGAAAACAAAACCTCCTATAGTATTAAATGGGCAAAATTGATGTATAATAAGATTATGCTCTCTGTGACCTTCAGAACATTTGATTTACAAGAGTACCGATTTCACTTGTTTGAAATGTCTACTTTTCTTCAATTCCCCCCTTATTTTAGGAAAATGTCATTTCAGAAAAGCATTAGGTGCATGCAGTATACCTAATTGATGATACTAGGCAACAAATAGACTGGATCAGTGATGAGTTATCTGTGTTGGTCCTTTAAAGTTTGGCTAAATTGTTTGTAATTTGGTTCCTTGATTGTCTTACATGCTTATAAGTGCAACTTTGTTTGCATATTGCTTGTATTTTGCTTATCCATTCTCAGGTTCCATCAGAACTTCGTGAAGTCTTTGATAAAACTGTCGATGTTGCAATATCTCATTCATCAAACCTTGTAAGTATTTTTTACTTTTAATTGGGATGTTGAATATATTTGATTGGATAATTGATACTAAAATCAACTTTTAAGACTTCTTGTTGGACTTTGCAATTTTTGAGAATATGTTTGTTACTTGAAAAAATTGCACTAAATAAGTGATGCATTTATGTTTTGATATTATGAAAAAGAGTTCTTTTTCATTTATCTCCTAGTTAGTTTCGCTGTCCTTATCAATTCTTTTCCTTATGAATTTCTGAAGTCCTTATGATCATTGATCATTTAGTAAACTATAATACAAAGCTTGTCTATGTTTGACTTTACTCCATATTAGTTTCTAATATTGTCCCTAGTTTTATCTTGGTTCTTCTTGTCCCTAGTTTATCTAATTGGTATGAAAATTTGGAAGGCTGACTAATTAGTAAGCATTGAAATCTTCTGCACATTCTGTTATGGTTCCTTTGGTTGGAAAGGGATAGAATTGATTTTGGAGCTATAAGTAGATAGTCTCTACTCAACTAGTTTCAAGTACAGATAGATTAGAGAATGGCAAAACAAACTAGACGTTGGTCTTTTGACCAAAAACTAGGAAAGAATGATCAATGGCCCCTAACATTGTGAACTACTTTGAGAAACCTAACCCAAAAATTAATGGTTTCAAACCCATACCTAAAGTCAATCTTAAGTCTTAAACTAATCTGACCATCTTAAATAACTTTCCAAGACAATTAAGTGTGAAATATATCCCTAAAAAGAATAATATTGTATGCCACAAGAATAAAAAACCTTCTTTAAAATTAAAAATTGAAATGAGTAGTTGCCATTTAGTTAAAAGATTCAATAGTTTCCACAATCCACTGCAATTAAGATTAAATATAAAAACTTTAAGGTGGAATTTCTTTAAATTTAAAATACTAAAAGTCTTCTAAAATTTGATCGAATAATTTTCATTGTATAAAATTCACTTGCTTCCGCAATTCACAGTTCTATTAAAATAAAATTTAATATTAATAAATTTTTATAGAATCCTAAGAAATTAATTCACTGTGATAACTAAGATTGCTAGAAACATTAATCTTTTTTAAAATACTAAAAGAATATTCTAGAGTACTACAAAATATCTGAGCTTAAAATTAGTTAAATATTGTGATTAAATTGTTATGATTCTAACTTTTATCTCTAATTTTATATATATCCACATGTAATTATGCCAAATGAGTTTTTTCACCGATGGTAACTTTTCATTTCTTTTCTTGTCATACATGCATAGTTAATTAGTATTAAATAGTATCTAAAATATCTATTCCATTATAAAAATTAATGGTCTTTTATAAATTCTTTCCTTTGTAACTTTTAAATATTAAAAATTCTATAAGTAACATCCCGTACACTATTTATTATTCGAGAATTTTTTAAAATTGATTTTGCACTAGGTATTCTAGTATGAATTATTTACTGAAGTATGATGCCCTTGCATCAATCTCATCAGATTAAAAAAGAGCATGGCTTCAACATGTAGACTTTGACATACTCCTTGTGGATATCGCGATTAGCTCATTTTAGTTCCTCTTTTTCAATCCAAGTGCATTCACTTGGGAGTTCCCAAGACAAGAATCTCTATTATGGTAGAACTTTCACAAACAATTATGATACATCTTCATTGCTAATGTCAAACAGCCTCGAGTATAATAAACATAGGCTAAGTTATCCAAACATCAAGCATCTGGATAAAAATGCTGTTACTTGTAACTTCTTAGACCTGTTTTAAAATATCTTTTGATGCATCAAATTGTTCTTTTTCTACCGAAACTACTCTAGCACCATTTACAGCATACATATTAAACTATATTCTGAACCAGAACTCTAGTGTAAAGTTCCTTGGCCCTTTCCAAATGGGTAACTTCCAACTTTGGGTTTCTTTTTTGATAGTATAGTGCAGCAAAGTAATTCTAGTTGCCCAAAGAGAGTTGCATAACGATCATTTCCATCAGTTGCCTCACTAGCAGCATAGAAGGTTTGTTGACCTTAACTCAATCATTATTTTTCAGATCTAAGTCATTGGGCATAGATAATGCATTAGGGAACTTACAATTCGCCTTCAAAGCCCCATTAACCAGGTCAATACTTAATTGAAGATTCTTTTGGGCTTTCTCAATGACAGAAAGCCTCAGATAAGCTTCCACATAGTCTGGGATCTTGTATAGTATAAGATGGTAAAGAATGATTGCAACTTGTGTCTCATGCAACTGCTGAACTATTCTGGCCAAGTTAAATAATGCTTTGACTTTATTCCAAGGTAGTTGTACATGAATACCATGTTCCACAAAGTGATGAAATATTGGCATGTCTTTATACTGAAGAGTACAAGCAGACACATCAACTGCAATGACATTTGCTTTACTATCAAGGAAAATAACAGATGCTATCAACAAGAGCCTCTTTAAAAGATTGTTGAGCAAGCTCAAGCTATTCCCTTTCAAATTGGATGACTCCAATATGGTTAAGCACTTCTATCGGGACTAGTTGAACTCCCTTTTTAATAAATCTCCTTGCATTTTGGATGGCATCTATAGTAGCTCTGATATCGCTTGGTGTAGGGCAAGGCGTTAGGGCAACATATTCCAACAAAGTAGGGTGAGAATTAGGGTGATTGTTGTTGGAACAATTATGATTTCTATAAAAAAACTCCTTTAATAAAAATATGAATACAGAGGCTATTATAATTCTCTTGCAAAGCCCCTATTTATACTAATTTTATTAGAAACCCTACCCAGAATAGGAAAAACAAGTCATACACGAATTCCTATGAATAATAGGAAAAATAGTAATATCTTATTGAAAATGAAATCTAACCTAAATAAGAAAACTTTATGAAAACTAATAAAATACGGAAACATAAATTATTAACTGGAAATATGCTCCTACATCATGTAATCTCGTTAAAATGAAGATTTCATACTACCCTACATTGACTGACCACTCATCTATGAAAAGCTCTGTCAGTTCTATTGTGGATTTTACTTTCCCAAAACATATTAGTAAAAATTAAACCATAGATTGATAGTGCAGTTTTCTACACAGCTGTATCGTATTGAGTTGTTGCTGTGTAGCTTCTTTTATAGTTCAGCATGAATGAAAAGTTCGTTTGGGCAGGTACGCACTGAGACTGCTTTGACAGTACGAGTGTTTGCTGAGGTTGATCCTACCTGTGTCGGAGGTTTGGTTTCATACGGTGTAACTACACTGAATGCTTTGAGAGATAATGTCTCATTTGCAAAGGTATAGCCAATATTGCTAGTGTGTAGGTTTTCTTCTTTCTTGTTTGGCTAAATCCTTGATGTGATCACCAAAATGAATCTTCCATTCTATTGCCTTTTGTATCTTTGCAACTTTTGTTTTTTGGTCCCTTGATTTAAGATCCAAGTTTAGTGTAGTTGTTTAACATAAATGACTTTTAAGTGGAAGACTTACACCAAGTATCTTTACAGTGCTGTTTACTATTTAATAAACATGTGGATTTATGTGATCTTCGGTTAAATTAATTAGATATCCTAAGGATTTTGAAGGTTTCCTTTTACTTCTCATATGAGAAATGTGCGAGAGCATTCTCCACACCTAGTAGAAACAACAACAGTACAAACAGCATATTTCCTTCAATTTTAGTTGATGTTGTGGAGTCACCTCTTTGAAAAACCAAGAATACAACAAAGATGGTCAGAAAACATAGTTACCAATAAATGAAGTAAAAATGTATGATCTAAGGAAGAAAGAGAAAACAAGAAAATTTTCTGCTTATTAGTGTGAAAGTCCTTCCTGTATGAAATAGTCTTGATAACTAATCTGATTTCTTTATCATCCTGATGTATATAGACTGAGTGATTAGTCTTTTTTAAAACCTTCATTTCTTTGTCTATATATCTTTATGTTGATGTTCTAACTGTCCATTTCTTCAGTTTGGAAAGTTGCAAAGTTCATTTCTTTTGTCCTATAAAATTCTTATTCTCAAGGAGTGAAGGTTTTCCACATTCTGTTGATGGTTTACATATTGTATTCTCACAAAAAACCTCGGTTTCCTTGGCTACTTGTTAGAAATTTTCGGCTCTTTAGACATCTCATTTCAACTTTTGCTTCATAAGGATGTTTTCTTTATGGATAAATTTGTTGACAAATGATGCAGTGTGTAATTTTAATGGATTGTTGTTGAGTTGGACTTTTGCATCTTAACTCCTGATTTATATTTTCCATGAACCTAATAGTTGATAACTGATTTATGGTCCTGGAGTATCAAAAGGTCCTCTCCAGTAGATGTTTGCAGATAGATGGAATACATATCTCCTTTCTGCTGGTTCTTTAATTTATTTATTCATATTAGCTAAGCTTTTTGCTCTATTTTTAAGATTGTGCCTAATTTTGAATTTGTATGCTTCTTTTTTATCTTTTCTTAGTAAAATATGGAAGAATTTGACTGGTATTACTCTCTGAAGTGTGAGGACTTTTTCTTGCATTTATTTTCTTATTTGTTTATTGGCAATGTTATAGGTTTGTTCTTAATATTGCTATTATTTACCTTTCTTTTTCCACCCACAGGGAACCAATTTGAAAGTCGAGCTTGATTCTTTACATGGACAAGCAACTGTTTTGGCAGCTTTGGTATCAATATCACCAAAGTTACCTCTTGGTTATCCAGCAAGGTTATTGCTCCACTTAACTTCTTTTGTTCTATGAAAAATGTTTACTTTTTGCTTGTCTTAAATAAATCTAGATCAGTTGTGGCGTCAATGTTCATGTAAGGGTGATTGCTGTTGACAAATGGAAGTAAATTATTACATGGGATCCTCTTAGCCAATTTTTTGCTCAAAATATCAAATCCTTCTCAATATGACTATGTTAGATACTACTGGGATACTCTTGTATTAAGATGTGCTTGCATCCTAGGGATATACTAATATATGTATTGCTTGCATTCCTTTGAGCTTTAATTTCATGGTTACCTTAGGTTTTGAGAACTTTCATGCTCTTACCTTATGGTCTCGTCCCCTCAGACTGCCCAGATCAATACTTGAAGTTTTAAAGAAAATGCTAACTGAATCTAGCCGAAATCCATTGGCTGCAACAGTTGAAAAAGAAGCTGGTTGGTTACTTCTGTCTTCACTCCTATCCTCCATGCCAAAGCAGGTAGAAGATTAATTGCTAGGTTATGACAAACTTGTGTTACTTATTCTGTGGCTGCTGTGAGTACTTATGAATTTTGGGTCTGTTGCTTGCAGGAGTTAGAAGACCAGATCTTTGATATTCTTACATTGTGGGCAGACCTCTTCAGTGGGAATCCTGAAGAGGCAATTAAACAAAATGGAGATTTAATTGCTAAGATACGGTAAATCTCTGTTGAAGTACAACCTTGTATGTTAGTTTTAGCTCAATGAAATTATGGATGAATGGAGTACTTTGTTTGGGCTGGGTTGACATGGCATTGTACTGCCTGTTGGTCCTGGTCTGGTTGAGTCAGTCAGTTATTCATAAGAATTAGTGATAAAAGCACTAAAAGCAGTTGTATTTGTGGTTTTTAAGCTGGGTGTTGTTTTCAAATTTTTTTTAATAATATTATGCAAGTTACTATCCTATTTGACGTTCATTTTTTTTCTTTGGAAGGGTTTGGTCTGCTGCTGTAGATGCTCTTACTGCATTTGTGAAATGCTTTATTTCTAGTGGTACTGCAAACAATGGGGTTTTACTTCAACCCGTCATGGTGTACCTGAGTAGGTACTTATACTCTTAACTGAATAACCCAGGCACTTTGTGGTTTTGTTTCCATTAAGTCTGAAGGTTGCTACTGTATTTTGGAAACAGTGCTTTGTCCTGTATCTTGTTACTAAAAGGCAAAGAACTGTCAAATATTAAACCTGCAATAGACGTGTTCTCCATCAAAACGTTAGTGGCTTATCAGTCACTCCCTGATCCCTTCACTTATAAAGGTGAACATGCGCAGATTATCCAATTATGTACACTACCATACAGGTAATGCTTTCCCTTTGTAAATGATAGTTCTTTCTTTCCCTTCTATAGATGTCTTTATCATGGACACCCTCAATATGCCTTCATAACACAAAATGTGAACCTTTCTTAAAAATAGTTTCTGAAGTTGTTTTTCTATAATTCATCTGCCTGTTTAATAATTTGGCTACCTCTTATTCATGATTCCTTAAATGAAATAGGGATGCTTCTAGATACGAGGAAAGCTCATGCTTGAGGTCCTTGTTAGACAAACGAGATGCCTGGTTGGGACCTTGGATTCCTGGAAGGTTTCTTCTTGTCTATATGTTGATTTCTGGTTTTCTTGAATAGTTGATTCCGAAAAATTTGAAGGTCTTTTTATTTCGATGACAAGGGAAATCCTTATTTTTTTTTTCATAAATAATTTGCCTAGAGATTGGTTTGAGGATGAACTTCGGGCCTTCCAAGGGGGAAAGGAGGGCCTATTGCCTTCTGTATGGGAGGATGAATCCTCAAGCTTTCCTCAGGTGATTGCTGTTTCTCCTTAGTTGGTTATATCTTTATGTTTAACTTTGATAGCACGCTTCCATCATCTACTTCACCAAGATTCAGTTTTTTGTTCTTAGTGCTTTTTCATCATAATTGTTACTGCAGTTTTTGTTACTTCATCTAAAGTTCATGTAGAGAAGGGAACTATAGGTTTACTGATGAAAACTGAAGCAAAGGTTCTTCCTTATATTTGATTAGTTAATGAAAGCATTAAAAGTTGGCATAAAAGTTTTTAATGTGATCTTTGTGTTCTAATGACCTTTTATACATGTGAGATTGCACTGTAAAGTTGAACTTTTTTGGTATGGGACAAAGATAATTCATCTTATTACACTCTTAAAAGGTAGTGTATTAATGTTTATCATGGGGGCAATTTTTGGTAAACACCATTGTAGACACATGTAATGATTAAATGAAAATTTGTTCAGTTCTTCTTAAATGAGTGGGTATAAATAATCCATGTTGCTTCTTTTCTTTAATACTATGACAATCATCTGCAATGCACTTTAGTATGGTTATAAGATACTGAATTGAAAGTGATATGTGTGATTGCTTGATTATCATACCATAGCTTTAGTACTTTTATTTTGTCAATCCTAAAATCTTTAAGTATTTGCTTCACCCACATTTAACTTGCCCAGAGTTTAGAGAGAGCCCAGCATTAGTAATTGCTTATTTATTTACCTCATCTTTACCATATTATTAGTATAAGCATCAAACTATTCTCTCCTTGTGAGCTTTAATATCAATAATATACTAACCAAAGATAATTTGGTTTCCACTAATCAATTGAAAAATAAGTTACACAACATTATATAAATGTAATAAATCTAATTTCCCTGAAAAGAATTGTTCCAACACCACACAACTCTTTTATTGTTAAAGCACTCATAAGAGGAATGATAGAAGAAACAATGGATTTCCCTATCACCATGCAATTTGACATCTTGAGTGGTCTAAACTGCATTTGATGATTCCTTTATAAGATGGTTTGCCTTCTCTGTAACAATTGAAGAAATCTCAATTAATCTAGTCCAAGTATAATAGTTATGCTTGAATTTTTTTTAATTAATCTAATCCAAGCATGCTAATTGTGCTTGATCAGAATAATTGTACACAGTTGTTGCGGAGAATGCATAAACTGAACAATGGGAGAATACCTTGCCGTGCCCTTAGCTTCAACCATGAGTGCTAGAGAGAAAATTTTTGCAACCCAATAAATCACTAGTTGTCCACTTATGCTACTTGTCAGTTGGTTCACTTCATAACAGATAATTACAAACAATACAAGGACTTATATATGGATCAAAGGGATGATATTATTTACCGCTCACAAAAATATCTTTCTCTAAAAGAAATTTGTTCTTTCACAAGAATCTATTAGCATTGATACTACGAAAACGTAAAAGATTGATATTAAAAGTTCTAGCATTAAGCTTAAGTTTGAAATGCCCTTGTATACTTGCAATACTACACTATGGTGCTGTACTTTCAATAGGGAACTAAGTTGTATGTTTTCGATATGTGGCAAATACCATACATCTATAGTAAATGAATACCAAAACTTATCAAATTAATCCTTAGTTCTCAGTCAAAGCAGAGTGAAGATGGATAAGGAAATAAAACTTAATCAATGAGATTCTTTAGCAATAACTGAACCATCATTATTTTCTAGATAATACATGTGCATATCCTTGGACTTGTGTTCATGTAAACTTTTGATCTTGATGCTTCAACATAAGTTGGAAATTGCATGCCCTATTGTGTGTGAAAGTACCAAATTTAGATGCCTTTGTAGGTTTTTTTTAATTGTTTTCAATTGTTATTTCGTTGCATCCGTTCACTGAGGATTAGTTTTGTTCTTGAAGCCGGAAACAATAAACAAGGTATTGGTGAATCAGATGCTTCTTTGCTTTGGAATCATGTTTGCTTCACAGGTAAAGGGGATTATATTTTAAGCCTATGTTTTCTGATATTGTTTTGTAGGAGAGATAAATTCTCTTTCTTGTTTGACTTGGTCTCAGGATAGTGGAGGGATGCTCTCGCTTCTTGGAATGATTGAGCAGTGTCTAAAAAGTGGAAAAAGGCAAACGTGGCATGCTGCCGGTATTACCAATATTTGTGTCGGGTTGCTTGCAGGATTGAAGGTGCTTGCTATTTTTAATTAATCTATTTAAAGTTTTATATGTGGCTCTGATGTCATATTGTTTAATAATGCTTTCCTCAGGCTTTGATTTCTCTACGACCTCAACCCCTAGGGATTGAGATTTTAAATCCAATGCAGGCAATTTTTCTGGTAATAATGTTAAGGCGACATTATTTTGACTCTCTTGCAATGAGGTAAGGTAAGCAACATTAAGTTTTTTTCTTATTCATTGATTTTCTTTTCGTAGAGTATTCTAGCAGAGGGAGATATATGTGCATCTCAACGTAGAGCATCATCAGAAGGGCTCGGTCTTTTAGCTCGCCTTGGTAATGATATGTTTACTGCTAGAATGGTAAGTTGGTTTCTAATGTTTATTCAAGTAATACATAAGCTATCAATTTGCCAGTATATGTTGAGATGATGATGACATATGTGTATAATAGAGTTTTAAGTTCACAACTCCATTTATATTTTGTATGTTAGTTTTGATTATCTTTCTATCTCTCTTTGTTGATGTTAAACAGACTAGGTCATTGATTAGTGACCTTGCTGGGACAACAGATTCAAATTATGCTGGATCCGTTGCTTTTGCACTTGGGTGCATTCTTAGCAGGTGATCTCTTCATATTCTTGAAAACTTTGGTTGTCTGCTTTTCTTGTTTTCCAAAAGAATACATTTTAGTCTTTTTTTACTGACAAAGTGATTGTTAGTTTTTACCTAAGATTGTTAGTAAAGTTCTATATGTTGCTAATAGCATCTAAACTTTCTCTTTTCGATTGTTAGTTGTAGTATTTCGTATAACATGATTCTTGGCATACTATCATTTAATTTCTTATTAAACAGAATTATTGAGTACATTTTTGCTACTTGCGAGGAAATGAATATGGTAGAAGGCTCTAGAGGAAAAGAGTTCAAGAAATTGATGGAGACCTTAAAGAACATGATTTTAGAGTCTTAGACAAGACATGATAAAGAGATTGGGCAATTAAGAGTAGGGATGGAAAAAGGGCATGAGCCCGACTTGACTTGACTTGAAGTTAATGGGCTCAGATTGGGTTTATCAAATTTTAAGTCGAGCTTGATTTTTTTTTTTAAATTTCACGCTTTGAATTAGGTTTGGGCTTGGATTTGGGGTCAGACTCCAACTCTCTGACTCGAACCTAACTAGAGAATGGGGCACTGGTGCACCCGTTGCCATGCACTGGTATGTTTGAGAGGATGGACTAGGCAAAATTGAAACAAAAAATTTCCAAAGATCTGCTCATTGGGCATGACTAAAATGGAATAAGAAATAGCCAAGATTGGCTCTGATACCATGGAACAAAGAGAGGAAAGATGTTTTTATGAATATATCTTGCACAGAGGTAGAGATACATATATACAAATTACTCAACTAAGTAAGTAAATAAATAGGATCCCTATAATTAAGCCTTAAGTTCTTGTAATAGTTATACAATCTGTAACATATTTATACTGCATCTCTTAGATTCCATTGTCAGAAAGTTGTTGGAAAGAGATAATATGTATTCTAAAGGGAAGTCATCCATTGTCTATATTCTTGAGTTAAGTGTCATGTTGTAGGTTCACAGAACTATTCGACTGGACCTTGCCATTCAATATTGTGGCTCTAGTAATTACAAAATCTAAACAGCTTGTTCCTTTGCTGGATTTTTGTCTTGGACTTGTAAACTTAGCCAATTGAATCTTCCCATTGGTACTTCAAGGATCAATTAATAATGAAATCTAAAGCCTTTTTCCTATGTGGATTTCTTTTCCTGGACATGTCAAAGGGCTTTATCATTTTTGGATACAAATTGGTCAAAATGAATGTGATGACAATTGAAAAAAAATTCTTTTCCATTTAGAATTTTTTTTTTGGCTGTCATTTGCCTAACTTAAATTCATAGCTCGGTGATGTGGTTTCTTTATGAACTATCGTAAGCAAAGTCTGGACCGAAATTTTAACTGCTTTCTTTTTTCAAACTGTCTTTACATAGAGACATCGTCTTGTTTTCAGTGATGTGAATGTTTTAAGAGCTTGGGCTGGCTTGTCTCTTTGATTGTTACATAATTGCACTGCAAGATGCAAACTAACTTGTCCTTTTTACTGCTACAATTGCAAAGCATGTTGCAAACTAACTTGTCTTTTTAATAGTTCCAATTGTACTAGATGAAACTTTGTAATATTGATCTTGTTGCGTGCTTAAAATATATGTGCTCCCAAAACCTGTTTTACTGCTCCTTGTTGATGCTGTATAGGTGTTAGTTTTTACCATAGAACGACATAGTTTGATGTTTTATAATCTTCTAGTAAATCTTCTTACCTGCAGTGCAGGAGGAATGGCATTGTCAAGTTTAGTGCCTGCAACTGTCAACTCAGTCTCTTTGCTGGCTAAAAGTACAATCTCCGGCTTACAGATTTGGTCTTTGCATGGACTTCTCCTGATTATTGAAGCTGCTGGCTTCTCATATGTATCTCATGTGCAGGTCTGTTATGTTATTTCATTCTTAAAAAAGAAAAATGATAGTACATATTATTAGAATGGTGATTGTGAATCCTACTATAACTTCTATTTAGATAATGAAAATAATGAAATAAAGGTAAACTGGACCTAAATAGCGTTAAAGCATAAAAATCTACAGCCTTCTCTATTGGAATTACCCCAAATAGCCATATGCCAAAGGTTCCATATCGACTGTCTCTACTTGAAAAACTTAACCTCAAGCTATCTTGGACATCTAGTTAAGGTTTCATTTTAATGAATGAAATGGTTAATTTTTATCATTTAGATGAGGGTTTTTTAATAAATGAAATGGATAATTATGTTGCACTAAATGCTTAAAAATTTTTCAATTGTAACTATCGGATCTATAATATAGGCATTGTCAATGATATTTAAGATCCAACACTGTCCATACTTCTTGGGCTATAGTTTACTATAAGTCTTTAACGCATTCTTTTGGTCCTGAAACAACATCACTTGATCTTCAACTTTACAAACTTTCTTTCTGTGATGTTAGTCGGCTACTTGCTTGTATTTGGTATTAGCTTTTCTAATTTTGCATTACTTCTATCTAAACATCTTCTGCTATTGGTTTGATTGCCTTTGATCCTCTTATCATTTTTTTGATCCCTTTAACAATTTCTTCATAATCAAAGTATGTGTCTATTTTGAATGCAACTTGCATTTTAGATTCCTGAATGTATATCTGTAAAAGAAGTGTGCCCTTCCACTTTAGAAGCTTTGGTTTTTAATCTTCCTTTTAATGAGAATAAAGTAAACTTGATGTCATCTTTCTCCAGTCTATAAGTATTATCACTCATTATGCTATTTTCCAATATCAAATTGCCAAGCCTTACCAAATAACAAGTCACAGGTATTACTATCCATAGTGTTAAAGTTAACAAGTCACAGGTATTACTATCCATAGTGTTAAAGTTAACTTTATTCTTGTATTTCTTAATAGAAAAAATTACCTTACGTTGTTCCAGATAACCCTTCTATGTTGCCTTAGTCCAACTAATAGTATATGGTTTTGGGTGCTTTTTAGGTTTTAACCTAGACTGTCCATAACTCTTTTTCCTTCACACAACTGCTGCCATCAATAATCATCTCGGACTAGTGATAGCGCACTTGTTCTCAAATCATTGATACTTTTGAATGTTATGCTCTTCTCTTGCCAGCAAAATTATTCGTCTCACCACATAATTCTGTCCATCACAATTAGCATCCTCATTTCATTGTCATCCCTATTTACACAACACATCTTGCCATTCTTTTCCTCTCTCTCCATCACATGAATTGCTTTTTTGAGGGCAGTTATTGGATTTGTGATCAAGACTTGGAGCATCGTTTGAATTTTGACTTAGGGAACTTGTAACTTTTTACCTCCTTTGGGCTTTCTTCTCCTTCTATCTTCCAACCACTTTCTCTCCCTTGTACCAGTGCATGTAGGATCATCTTGAATTGGCTTATTCCTGTCATTAAAGAACTATAATTTTCCAACTATTTTTTTCAAGAATAGTCTGACTTCTCTTTTCCTGCAGCACATTTAAACCTTTATAGTAACATTTTCATACTTCAGATAAAGTTCTCTGTACCTGTACTCCTACTTTGTCTTTGATAACTAGTTGCAAACCATTTAGATGTCTAAGTACTTATTGCCCTTCTGTCTTCAGTAGGTTATTTTGTTTTGTCAATTTTAAGAAATTCAGTAGTATATTGTGTACAGACTTCTGAATCTAATGACATTTTTTATTCTTCTAAAATAAAATATACTCATATTATCCTTTTGAGAAGTTTATTGATCTTATACGTAGTTTTTCGTTGGTGATTTTACTTTATAGTTAATTTGGTTAATTTGGACTACAGAATTTCTTACTATGTTAAAGATTCACTCTTCAATCTTCATGTGGCAGGTTTCACACTTTTATCTGCTAGAGTCACCATATATTTTAATCTCTTTCTATTTTTGCAATCCAATTCAAGGATTCCATAATTTTCATTATAGTATTTGAATGGGCTAGTAATCCTTTCACTATTTCTTTTTGTATTCAACATTTTGCAAAGATTCTGTGAAGAAATCATTTATGTCTTAATCTTCCATGTAGACCTTTTGTGTACGCCTGTGTAGGAAGTGGTCCACTGATAGGCTGCCTGCAAGCTAAATCTTCTTTAATATGTAACCTTTCCTTATTTGTTGGCACCTAAGCTTAAGAAATCAAGTTGAGATGCAATTTCTTAAGATGTTGTTCTAAGTGCTAGGTTCCATTCCTTTTTCAAAATCTTTCAATGTCACCCCTTGAAGTTGCATCATTGATTGAGATCTCAGTTAGAACTGGGTCACCTGTCATGAGATTGATGCACAAAGCATGTAAACAAATGCTAGCACCCAACTATGCCTTTATGATATGATACACAAGTTTTAGAATGCTAAAATGTAAACTACAATTTGATAGAAAAGTCTGTATAGAACTTACATATTTACAGGATAGTGGTTGCCAACACTAATAGTATGCTTAATTAAATAAGGGAAATACCAAAACATAATTGAAAGGATCTAAATTTCTGACTCCCAGCCTGTCCTCAAATTCATGTGCTACATGTTTCATGTTGTCTGCGTGATACATGAATTTAAAAGTAATACATGTTTAAATAGATTAATTGAAAGTGAAGTTGTTGTTCAATTTAAATCTTGCTCCTACGTCTTTTATCTATTATCTATAACTTAAACAGACCTAAAGCGCAGTTATTTTTGTGATTTGAGTTCGGATTTCCAGCCTACTTAAAAAACCATCTGCTGTATGTCCCATCTGAGCTTTGTCATCTTGGTGATAAATAAAGTTGGAGTTGTTCAATTCAAAACATGCTCCTAATTCCTTTTTGTATCATCTATGATCAATTATGCATGAATTTAATATGGGTTGCACTATGTATTTGCATGTATTTTCCCTACAGTCATTTGGTAATTGCACCATTCTAATTGCCTTTAAATTTACATTGGTGCTGTGCTTGTTGTTTTAATCTTTTCATCCACAGGCAACACTTGGCCTTGCACTGGACATTCTATTATCTGAAGACAACGGTTTGGTTGACCTTCAGCAAGGAGTAGGCCGCCTTATAAATGCCATTGTGGCTGTTCTGGGCCCTGAACTTGCCCCAGGAAGCATTTTCTTCTCTCGCTGCAAGGTAGTTCATTCACAGAACTGAACTTCTAGACTTGTTCCTGTTCAAGTTGAGATTTACTATCATTATATTTCTTTAGCAATCTGTGGCTGGTATTCGAATGACATATAGCCCAGAATATGATCTTCAATTTGAAAGCATATCCTTTTTTTTCACTTTGTTCATTATTTACTACGTTATGGAAGTTAATATTCAATTGACCAATTCAATTTGTTTTGCAGTCCGTCATTGCAGAAATAAGCTCCTGGCAAGAAACTGCAACACTGTTGGAGTATGTCAACAGATACACGTTTCTTGTTTTTCTTTTTTCTCTTTCTTATTTTCTCATTTTGGGTGGTTTGTGATTGGATGTTTGAACTGTTTTCTAATTGCTAACTTTTTGGTTATTGTATAGAAAGCATTACCCAAAAGTTTAAACCATTGGACGAGGCCCGATAGTGATCCATATATTATTCTGACAATCATTATGGAATCAAATAGGAGTTAAACCTTTTTTTTTTCCCTTTATTATGAGGCTCCAACTGAGTCATATTCATGTTACAGGAGTGTTCGATTCACACAGCAACTTGTTCTTTTCGCTCCGCAAGCTGTTTCTGTTCATTCACATGTTAAAACCCTCCTGTCAACTCTTTCCTCAAGACAGGTTTTGTTTAAGTTTTAAAGTTGTTAGTATTTGTGGCTTATATTCCCTTTCCTTTACCTAATACAACTAGTTTAACTTGAAGCAGCCAACTTTAAGACAAATTGCTGTTTCTACCCTCCGGCATCTCATTGAAAAAGACCTGGTTAGTATTGGCCACCCAATGTTCATCTCTTTTTTATATTTAGCCAACCCTTTGCTCCAAGGTATCCAATGGTTGATAGGAGTTGTTTCAGGTTTCTATTATTCGTGAGCAAATTGAAGATAACTTGTTTCACATGCTGGACGAAGAAACAGATTCTGAGTAAGTCATCTATAAACCATGTTGCTTTGGTGCTTACTTTTTAATAAAATGCACTCGCTTCAAAACTTGCTTGAGCAAAAATGATAACAGTACTGATTACTGTTCTTTGTTGCAGTTTGCAAATAAATGTTGTTTCATGCATTTCTAACAATTTGCATTGCTATAGTACAAAAGCAATTCCGTGTCCATTCCCAATGGCCATTCAATATCATTGTTCATGAAGCAGTTATGTTGTTGACTGTGATACAGGCTGTAT
>JANIHZ010000008.1:21599762-21610662 GCA_027478365.1 Erythroxylum rufum
TAATATCAGATCAGATAACATGTATCAGATCTGATATTGTGTACAAATATTAGGAGATTATGTATAGATATTAGAAGGTTATGTACAGATACTAGTTTCCTAAATTAGCTAGCTCTATTTCTATATATACATGTAATTGCGTACTGATGAAAAATAGAAAAGAAATGCAACTATTTATTATTTCCGCGATCAATTTCGTTCTTCCTTGCATCTTCTTTCTTTAAGACAGTCTTTTATTCTCATCAAAGCTGAAGTTCAAAGATATCAACAAGAAGCACAACTACCATGTTTTGTCGAGTCCAGCTGTCTGCACTGAAGCCACTGTTGTCTTTTGTAATACTAGTCATCAATCTCCCAAGGAGCTTTACCAACATTTTGGGATCCACCATTGTTCATTGGCGTATGAGATAAGCATCTAAGAATAAGGTTTCCCTTTCAGTTAGATTGTTATAAAAGGAAAAGAAGAAAGTAATTAAGTTGATATTTAGTAAAAAAAAATTTCACTAAAATTGGTTGGATTGTCTTTGATTCCCCTGTCAGAATAGACTTGCAAAAAATTGCATGCAAGCTGGAATGGGAGTTAATCACTCACCAGCTTGAGGCTGAGTGTTGAAGATCTTAGGGATTCAGTATTTAGAATTATTATTATGTGTATCGTATAAAGTACTCTTATAGTGGAATGTTGTTTATACTCTGATTAAGATTTTTGTTACTAGCTTGTATTACTCTAGTATTACAAATAGATGAGATTGCCTAGCTAATAACACAATCTAGGATCCTTGTGGTCTCTTATGTCTTTTATGCAGGCTTTAGAACGATTGAACCTTATAAATCTTTTGTTCTTCCTTCTATGTTTTTTCTTTGTTTTATTTTCATAGCCTTTATATCTAGAAATGCAGTATCAAAATCTTGGATAATTGGTTATGTTGTCCCTGATCATAACCCACTATTCTAATACTTTTCATGACTTTATTCCTTGTTGAGGTTCTCAATCCATTTTTGCTGAAACTTAGAGAGGTTGAGACTTGAGATGGCTAGAGAATTTGAATGATCCAGGAAGGTTAAATTACTTGTTGGGAACTGAAGTAAAATATTCTAAAGAGGATGTATTTTTTTTTCACAAAGGAAGTACATCCTTTTCCTTCTGGTGAAAACTTCCATTTCTAGGTGCCAAGGTGTACCTATGTACTACATTTTGGAGTTGGAAGCCAGCAACTACACCAGTTAATAGGGATCATCTATTAAGTGAAGTTGAAAACAGAGACAATTGACAAGGTTCAATAATTGGGCTGGTTTGTACATCTCTATCACACACCAGATGAGATATTGGTTATTTGGTAGGTACAGTGAGTCAATTTATTCTTTATCTAGAAAAACAACAAATGAAAGCAGTTTTGAAAATTGCACAATGTAGCATGGATTGGAATTCTTTTCCAAGCCAATAAAGAGCCGTTAATGAAATTGCATGGATAATCCTTGGAAAATGGTTGGTCTTGACCCAGATATTGTATTTTTCTTCTTGGAGATAAAGATAACCTGGTAATGTAGAAGAGCAAGAAGCAAGATGTTGCAAGTAAAGTGTGGATGCAGAGTTCAAAGTAGTGACTCTTGGAATATGTGAACAGTCTGTTTAAAAATCATGCTTGATGGTTTTAGATGTCAATGAAGTGGCCCTATGAGAATATATTATGGTAACAAATCTGCTATTATTGTCACTCACAAACCAGTGTGAAGATTGGATCGAACATGTATAGATTGATTGGCATTTCCATAAAGGAGAAGCTCAAGTAAGGAGTAATTAGTATTCCATATGATCTGATGATCAAATAACTGACATGTTGACTAAGGCATTTTTATTCGTAGATTTAAAGAGTTAACTAGGAAACCAGGAAGGAAGGATATTCGTTGGCTGGCTTGAGGGGATGTTAGCAATATTGTAGAATTTATTTCTCAATTGGCTTATTCCATTGCAGTGGGGATTCTATTGTATATACTTGTTTTTTCCTTCATTGCTTTCTGTTCTAGTTTCAGGGATACAATATAGCCTTTGAGAATCTTCATTGTTCATATTGTATGAAGTTTCATGTTTTTGACACATTGTTCTATTGTTTTCTTGCCAAATGAAAATGTCTTCCGATTGAAAGTGGTAGAATGCTTCTGGAGGAATGTTATAACAATGTTAAAGGCTTGAAGAAGCTTAAGTATTCAGAATTTTTAAATGCTACTATTCCAATTTGAATCCTAATTTCAAAGCAGATTTCAAATGCCTAGATTTCTTCAATCCAATTATCGTGTACCTGTGGCAGGTCTAAACGAGTTTTTTTCAATCCAATTATCGTGTACCTGTGGCAGGTCTAAACGAGTTTTAAAATTTGTGCAATGATTCCAATGACTTTAATGTTTAAACTCAAACCTTTTGGCCAAAGCCTACTTCCATTTGAAGCCTTGGCTTAAGCTTCAATGGCTGTCAAGACAATTTTTCTAGATTGAACATGTTAGGAGTTGATATTAATTCTGGGCCTCCTTAGAAACTTTAAGATGATTGGTTTCTTGACATGGTTTCAAAGACATTATGACTGAAAGGTCTTAAATTTGAAGTATGCTACCCTTATCTTTTATTAAATTATTATTTAACCTTAGTATGTGTATGAAAATAATAAACAACTAAATAACTTACTTTTGACTAGATTATATTCCATTAATTTGAGATAGTAGGTTAATACTAATTAATTTTAATATTCTGTCATAGGACATTTATAAACATCTTGGTGTAGAATACTGAAGTAATATTCTTGTATAGAATACATGTTTTGATAATACTGAATGTAAAAGCTTTGGTTCCATACTTATAATGCTTGTGCAGGACAGGGCATGCTAAGATTTATATTGTCCAATCTTATGACTCACCCAAACGATTTCTTGAAAGATTATATCTTGTATTTCCAGTAACATGGACATTGTTCTATTGGAAAATAGGTGTTTGAGTCTTTTACCTGCCGCTGTTGGAAGGGATGCTGCCCATTTTGACCTCTGTTTAGCGAGGAAAGAATCAGCTAATGGACACACGTCGAAAGATTGGCTAGTCCTCCAGATACAGGAACTCATTTCACTTGCTTATCAGGTAGTGTTTGGGATCCACTTCAGACATGCTATAGTAGTTTTCGTCACATGTAAAGCTTCTGAAGTTTGTTTCTTTTTCCATGACTCACGTGATAGATAAGCACAATTCAGTTTGAAAATATGCGGTCAATTGGTGTGGGACTTCTAAGCACTATTGTGGACAAGGTAAATTTTCTGAAGATATTTTTTAGTGATAAAAATCAATTGTATTTTGTTCGTGTTCCTGAAAGTAATGAAACCTTACTTTCTTAGCATTCTCCTGCCCAAAATTTCTTTGTGATAAGAATGTATAAATGGTCTTGTTGCATCTTCAGCTCATTTATGTTGGCTTTGACGTCTACTCTGTTTTCAAACTATTCTATGTAAACAATATGAATGTTCCAAATCTGATTATTGTAATGGTGAAAGTCCTTGAGTTTGAACAAGCCCTGTATTGAACCTATAATGATTGGCGTTTTGGTTTTACATATTGATGTATTGGCCAGAAAGGCTTTAATCGATTTCAAATTTACCAGCAGTTAGCATCCTTGTAGTAAAAATTGAACTAGTTCAGTACATAAAAACTTGGCTTGGTGGTTAAGAAATCATAAGTAATCCAAAAAGTTCAACTCTTCAGTAACTCTTTTGTAATCCTATTTTATGAAATCTTTCTTGAATTTTGAACTCTGATAATTTCACTTTATGTGCGAAATGTCGAAGGAACCAGACTGGTTAATCATTTACTCTTATAAAAAAAGTCCATTATTTTGTCATTTTTAATATTCATATGCTAAGAGAAATGAACACCCACCAGTAAAGTTCAATAGAGTTGAGATCACACAAATAATGTGCAACTATATGTGGTAGGTCGTCCATAGTAAGCAACGTTAAAATGTATCCATACATTGTGATGTTCTAACTGTTTCTTGTTTCAGAATTAGTTTACGTGCAAACTATATGTGGTAGGTCGTCCATAGTAAGCAACATTAAAATGTATCCATACATTGTGATGTTTCTAACTGGTTCTTGTTCCAGAATTAGTTTAATACATATGGTGTGTGAGCGGATCAACATTCTTTGGTTTGTTATCATTTTATGCCATCTTTCCTATGTTTTCCTTGTGTTCCCATGCTGAGACAGCCAAATTGCCCATAGTAATACTGGTACCACTTTATATGTGCTACTGTACATGCATATATGAGACATACTAACTTTGTCAAAAGGAAGGTTCAGACTTTCTCTAAGGCCATACTTTAGTAATCTGTAACATATTTCTATTCTGTCTGACGTTTAGTTGTGAAACATGATATCTGCTCCAAATTTCAGTCTTTTCACAGTTTTTTCCTATCACTCCTTATATAGTTTGGAGCAACACCTGACCCAGAGCTTCCTGGACATCTCCTATTGGAGCAGTACCAGGTATGACAATATCTTAATTTTTGATCCTAGTGGGGATATTAAAGTAGCTCCTGATGCATTGGAGTAACTGAGAAATTATATTGTTGAAAGCAAGGGGTGTCTCTTAAATTTTAATTGAAGATTAAGTATTGTGTTAAAAAAGAAAGCATGACATTATTTTCTGATGTAAGATATAAGGATGGTATGAATAGCAGCCTGAAGTCCAAAACAAAATATTGATAAATTTTGATTCAGTGTTTGCAATTTCTTGTGCATGCAATGAATGAAGAAACACATACAAAACAGTTCATATGATTAACTGCAAATTCATTTTCTTTTGGATGTAGGCCCAACTAGTCTCTGCTGTTCGAACAGCTTTAGATGCATCCTCAGGACCCATTCTTCTTGAAGCGGGACTGCAGCTGGCTACTAAGGTTCCAGTTGATATTTGTGGTTTGTTTCAATAGTCTCCAACTAATTTTCAATTCATGGTTGACATATTCATTTTCAGATAATGACAAGTGGCATACTGGGTAGCGATCAAGTTGCGGTTAAACGCATATTCTCACTGATTTCTCGGCCATTGAGTGACTTCAAGGATATATACTATCCTTCATTTGCAGAATGGGTCTCATGCAAGGTAGATCTTTTTTCTGCTTCGTTGATTTTTTCTATTTTGTACTATTTTATCTTTATTGAGATAATGGTGCCCAATAGACTTGTAAAATGTTACATTTTGTATTTGCACTTGGAGGGAAGGAAGTAATTATTCATGTACCATTTTGTCTTTCTTTTGACTTATTATATCTGAAGACTAAGTTGATGTTTCTAACTCATTTAATGGGAAGTAGATCAAGATAAGGCTTCTTGCTGCTCATGCTTCTCTCAAATGCTACACATATGCATTCCTGAGAAGACACCATGGTGGAATACCTGATGAGTATCTAGCTTTACTACCATTGTTCTCAAGAAGTTCAATTACTCTGGGTAAATACTGGATCAGGATCTTAAAGGATTACAGCTATGTTTGCTTGGGCCTGAATATGAAGAAAAATGTAAGTGCTAAAAAGTTGAAAACTATTTTATGTGTTCCCAATGTTTTGATGCTTGTAATATGAAGGAAACCTTCTGCTAATATAGTATTTCCTCTTCAGTTGAATCCATTCCTGGATGGAATCCAATCACCTTTGGTTTCAGCCAAACTGCAGGCCACTTTAGAAGAGGCATGGCCAGTAATACTGCAAGCTGTTGCCTTAGATGCTGTTCCTGTTAATGGTGAAGGGAACTCTGAAATAATTGCTGAAAATACATTGAGAAATGACTTGATATCTGGATATAACATGGTTGAACTTGAGTTGGATGACTACCAGTTTATTTGGGGATTCACTCTACTTGTTCTATTTCAGCAAAAACATCCAACCATTTGCAGACAAATAATCCCACTTACTTCTGGCACAGCTAGCTGTGCCGGAGATTTTCCATCTGAAGATACCAATGCCACAGTCTTGAAGCTACATGAAATTGCTCTTCCAGTTATCCAGTTTCTCTCTACAGAAAGATTCTTTACTGCTAATTTTCTCTCAGTGGATATTTGCCAAGAATTGCTGCAGGTGGAAATTGTTCTCTGTTCTTCTCTTGCAGCCTTGCAAAGATCTGTTTGTTTCACTATTGGGTCCATTGTGTTCTCACATTCTAGACTTAAATGACTACACACTGTTTTTTTTTTCTTGTCAATATAAATGCTATTTGTGGAAACTTGAAAAGATAAAAAGAATTCGCCAACTGCCTTTGCTTTTATTAGGTAGCTATTGTGAGCATTATATATTCTGAATATACTTTTTTCCAACTTAAAAGATGGAAAAACTACTCCAATCCACAGGCTGTAATCTACTAAGTGATAGTGCATTCCTGCATAGCCTTTTGTTATCTTATTTCTTTCTAGTAGAGGTTTCTATAGTTTTAGCATCTAGATTGACTTCATGCAAAACCCTTACTTAGACACAATTTCTACAAGTGTTTCTGTGAGTTTATCTGCACGGTATTACTGATATGTGATGAACTATTAATGTTCTAAAAAGTGACTTCTATTCTGTCATAAACACCGGAAGCAGATTGATGTAGAATGAGATTATTATTATTATTTGAGAAATAGAATGATATTGTTTACTTGATCAGTGACAAGAAAAGTGATGAAGGTTGTTAGATCTTTTTTATACTGAATGATAGACGTATACTTCTCTTGATGCAAACCATAGGAATAATAGACCCATCTTTGTTTTAATTCTTTATTTATAAGTGCTCATCCTAATTCTTGATTCTAGAACCAATAAAAGTTGCAGCAGCCTTAGTTTTATAATTGATACGTGTTTTATCAAATCATTAGAATGTCCACTGTTCATCCTATGCCGCAGATGGAAACCAGGTTTGATTCCTTCATATTTTCTTTTTCTGTGTATGGCTTTGGCTATGATTATGTTCACTTTCCTATAATAGATCGTGTATCTCCGAACTTGTTATCCTATTTAAGATATGCTGCTGTTTCTAATTCTCTTTTCTTTTTTATTATAAAGTACTTCCCAAGTTTCTTTCTCTGTGCTTCAGATTCAAAACATTAGATACTTGTCAATATTGACCACACTGAATTTGTTACAGATTTTATCGTACTGCATATGCACAGACAATTCTTGGAATAGTCTTGCAATATCAGTTTTATCACAGGTAACTAGGCTTTAAATAAATTTTTCTTAAGAACAAGGTTCTCTTGAGCTTCTAGTTGAAACTTTAGAGTTTTACTATTTCATCTTGTTTTGCTACTAGAAAAGCGAATGTTGAATGAGAATACCACAGCAAAGTAGCTACGTTCTCCATTATCTTCTTTCTGGTTATAGTGCACAAATTGTGTCTTGGTGGCTCTTTGTAGTTACTTTTTACTTTAGCTACATAGACATAACCTCTTGAAATCTGTCAACCTTTTATTTCTAATGACAGGTTCATTGCTTCATAGTTGAATTTCACTAGCTCCTTTTTTGAAATGCTCAAATTTATGGTTGATAGAATACTTAGTTATGTCTTTATGAGTAGTTGGTCAATTTTGCCTTGATGATGTTGGAGTCATGATTTCAGCATTTTGCTTATTTGTGAAATGTTACTCATTTTTTGGAGGCTGAGCAAGTAAATGTTATCGCTTGAACAGATAGTGCAGAACTGCCCTGAAGATTTCTTTGATGTGGAAAACTTTGCTTATCTGGTTGTAGAACTTATTTTGGCTTACATCTTCAACACTTTCCAGAGGTGATTTCTGCATTTTTCATATGGCAACCTAACTTAGTGGAAAGTAGTTAATCCTTAAAATGAAGAAACTATTCCAAAACTTTAAGATTTTGGGTGAGGCTCAAGTGGAATTTATATAAATCTAAAGCGTTAAGTGGAAAGCAGTTAATCCTTAATATGAAGAAACTATTCGAGAACTTTAAGATGTTGATTGAGGCTCAAGAGTGGAATTTATATAAATCTAATGCGTCTCCTTACACAGAACCTTGTTGGATGGGAAAAAAAGTATGAAGCCACCACGCTTTTGCTACATGGCTAGCATGATCCGAATTTAGAATTTATTGGTTTAAATATTTTGATACCATGCCTCGAGACCATTCAGATTCTCAAGTTGCAAGGTGAGGTTTAGTAATTAGTCAAAACAGACTTTAATGCCATGTGAAAGTAAAATAAAGGAGAAAGGGTAGAAAGAAGAATACTAGAGATTTAATGTGGTTTGCTGTCACAAAGACCAAAAGGGCATTCAATTATGTTTTATTTATAAAGTTTAGTCCACCTGTTTATAATAGTTGAGCAATATATATCTCATAATAGGATTGTATATTACTCTTAGAATATAAGCTAAATTATTCTATTATATGTGTTTATATAGAATGCATAATAATTATACTAAAATAGAATCTTTAGGACTTCAACACTCTTCTTCAAACTGATAAGTGGATCAACTTGCATAAAAATAACGTCATTTTAAGGAGTTTCTCCAAAACAATGTTGTTTTGTTGCGGGAGTTGTAGGCTGTTAAGGTTAGGCCTCGGGCTGGTGCTCCAACGTGAAGCACAAGTTGATCGGTACTAACCCATTGACTTTGGGCTAGCTACCATCCCTAGGTATGTTGGTTGTCTATTTTGGTAGCAATAGTGATAAGAGACCCATCAGTAACAATAACTTTCCTAGTACTTGGATAAGGAATGTAAGTTATAGATTGATTGGATAAGTGGGTCATGTGGTTTGTGACGCCAAAATTTATTACCCATAAATGGCAAAAGGATTTTTGTGAAGCATTAAATCCAATTGAACAAGGATTACCTGAAAGCAAAAATGAATACAACACATTTCCCCATCTGATATTTTATCTAGCTTACCAAACTTAGCGAGGTTACCTGAGAGAGCTATTGAACTCGCATGTGATGTTTTACTTGGCTGATCCAGTAGCTTTTTAAGCTTGTCAATATCTTCACTGCTGAATTCCCACAGTTCATGATGCTTTTCTTGATCAATTTGAGTGATGTGAGCTGAACTAGAAGTCTTTTGCTGGTTTCCCTTGTTGCCCCACTCTCGGCATGGTGGTTCACCATGCAATTTCCAGCAAGTTTCTTTGATGTGTCTTGGTTTCTGACAGTATGTACGCCAAAGGCTGTCTTTGAGGTCTCTCCTTCAGTCAACTCAGCTCCCCTATGCTCCGTACTTTTGTTTGGCACTTCAGTTGACACTTTTCTGGTAATTTCTGGAATAATATTCAGTGCTGAATCTTACAGAGTCTGTGGTTCAAGCATCACAGTTTGTCTACTTTCTTCAGCTCTGACAAGTGAAATTGTCTCATCTAGCGATGGGACTTCTTTGCTCAAAATTTGCACCCTTATTTGATCAAACTCAGGATTCAGGCTTACAAGAAAATCGTACACCTTATATTTTGCAATAAAATCATCTATTTTAGCATAAGAATTACTACATTGTAACTCTATGATCCTATAGTAATCTAATTCCTGCCGCTGACTCTGTAATAGATTGGCATGGTTGTGACTGATTTCTCTCCTAGTCTTGCTGTTTTGGCTTTTACCTTTGTTTCATACACCTGAGCAACATCCTTAACCTTGGTATAAGTTTGTCAAATAGCCTTCCAAATCTCTTTTGTTGTTGGGAGAACCATGCAGCTATCACTAATTTTAGGTGTCCATAGCCATGACATAATGAGAGTCTCATCCCAAGCTTCAAAACCTGGTTCTCCTTGGCTGGGGCCAGTTCCCTCAGTTTTCCTTTACCTTTGAGGATGGTTTGTACTAGTTGAGATCACTTCAGATAGTTCTTTCCATTCAATTGATATGTTGCTGAAAGGCTTGGAAGCTTGCTTTTTTTTTTTTTTTGGAAAATTAAGGATTTCATTGATTTAATATATATACAATCTAGAGATCACATTTGATTGAACTTCTTCAAAATTTGGTTAATTTCTGTGATCTCAGGCATGGCTTTTGTGATTAGAGTTTAAATCAGGTGAGGTTATGATTATGTTTAAAGAAAAGAAATTGCATGATGAAAAGGAGTATGACCTGGTTGGGAAAGCGTAACAATGAAGGCTGCACGATCATTGGAGATCACAGCAACGAAGGCTACTAGAAATTGCAATGAAGGCAGCTACAGAATTGTCCACAGAAACCTTAAGGCTTTGATACCATTTGGAAAAGTTGGGAGAAAAGGGTGATCTTACTATGAATAATTTATAGGTTATTTATACATATAGAGCTTTTACACTAAAAAGGAAAAGAAAAACCATCCTAAATTTACTATCTAAAACATAGGAATCCCACTAATTAGGGAATTCCACTAATTGGAATATACAATTAATCCTACTAATTGGAGAATGTAGTCACACTAATTAGGCACACCTAAGCTGCTGACCAACAAAAGCCTTTTTCACAGCTTGTACACCTAAGCAGTAGATTCCAGTAGCAGTGATGAGATAGATAAAAAGAAGGAATATGAGAAATGGATGGTGTTCCAGCAGTGGTGTCAGTTGATGATAATTCCAGTGGTTTAGGTCAGATCTAAGAGATTTAGGTTTGTCTGAATAATTAGAACATTGTTGGTTAAGATCGAAGTTACAATTTGGACTAGAAAAAAGATTGAAATTAGTATTTTATGCTTGAAATTTGGCTGTGATAGGGTTTTAGAATTGGAACTTGGCTCTAATACCATGTGAAATAAGTAAACTGAAGGGTAAAACTTGAGGAAAGAATGAACGAGTAATACATGTTGGGTTGTAAGGCCTGTATCCATAGACACTGTTGACTAGAGATATTAGCATTGATTGCTCCTACAATCTCTCCTATGATTGCTCCTATAATCTCTCCCTTAATTG
>JANIHZ010000008.1:21766343-21779479 GCA_027478365.1 Erythroxylum rufum
GTGGGTCGGGACTCGGGCCCAATGGATTTCGGTACTATTGTTATGGATAGATGGGCTCCGGAAACGGGGTCCAGCAATAATACTCCCGTTCCAATTGATTCTACTAACATTAATTTCACTCCAATTTACAAAATGTATCCCTTTTGCTGCTACATCAGACATTTCAATTATAGTACTCCTCTCATTGATTCATTATTCTTTCTTTCTATCTTTCTTTCTTTTTTTCCTTAATCACATTTCTACATCAATTCCAATCCTTTGAGGATTAACAGTCTGCAATAAGGCATTCACAATAAATTTTTCATTCGAGCATCATATTCCCAGTACAATATTAGCATCGCATTCCATACTACATTCACTAATACAATTCCGTCATATCTCATCGTATACAGTTTCGCATTTCTTTCACATTATACGCATATCATCACTTTTCTCACTATTGCTATCAGCTTATCCACTTAACACATGCTAATGCGTGTGACTCAGACTCATATGACTCAACTAGGGATCAATTGCTATCGTCTGCTATGACATGTCTTAAATGCATGTATTCGACCCAAATTTCAGAAGCTGCCCATATAAGATCATACTTCTGGGCTCTGATACCACCAAAATGTAACACCCCACTCCCGCGTGACCCGAACCCGATATCGAGTGTGATATCCAAGTCCGTGCCTACAGAAGTGGCTTGCTACATCACTCAGTCAGTCAAACAGTCAGTACAATATTTTTTTCGTAACAGTATATGCCAAAGCAAAAGTCAATAACTGATCGGGCCACGTCCATTTCATAATTAATTCAATCAATACAATAATTTCAATAATCAATTGGGCCCCAAATGTTTACAAGCATAATAGTCATGATTCTCAGTACAAAATTAAAGACACGAAATGCAAACGCGAACTGATCCCGACCTCTACTCGTCACTCGAAAGCTGTATGTATACCCCTGTTGGTCGAACGGGGTGTTCTTCAGAGTCCTGAAAAATAATTGCAATTTTGGGTGAGTTTTGCGAACTCAGTGAGTGACCACCATCGATGGCTCACCCAGTCATATAACACATAGTTCACAGTCATAGCATTTCACGTTTCACTTCTATTTCACAAATCATATCATAACTCATTTCACTTATATCGGTTGCTTCTCATTCCATATCATTTACATTATGTATATGCAAGTGCATGTGGCTCACCTTCCTATCAGTCATATGTTTAGTATACTTAAGCATTAATGCCATATCACACAGTCGCATTTTTCAGGGTACATATGCAATGCACATACAATCCATTTTCCTTTTGTTATTTCGTTGGGACCGAGCCCCTGCACTGTCCCATAAAGGGCTCATTACATGTTAAACGCTTTTTAGGGGTAGGAGAGCCCTTTGGGTATGCACTACTTCCCTTCGAGCTCGAGGCTCTTTATCAGTCGTTGAGCTTATAGCTTTGATCGGTCGGCCACTCTGGTCACAACTGCCATTATGTTTCATGCATTCATGGAATGACATGCCTCAATCAAATATCAGTGATCTCATGTAATCACTTCCCATATTATCGATCAGTATACGCAAATACCCTTTTTACCGATCACAATTTCAGTATAAGCAATGCACATGTAGGTCGCGTTGAACAATCACGTCTACCGATCCCATTTTTTAGTATATGCAATGCACATATCAGTCGCATTGAACAGTCACAATGCAATATATGCAATGCACATATCGGTCGCATTGAACAGTCATAGTGCAGTATATGCAATGCACATATCGGTCGCATTAAACAGTCACAGTACAGTATGCTATCGATCCCAATTTACTTATATTTCTGTTTCATCGAACGGTCAATCACATTCCCATTTATCGATCGTATGTTCAGTTTATGCGATGCACATTCAGGTCGTATTGAACAGACATATGAAATACACTTAGTTCATCCCATTATGCAAGTAGCATTTCAACGATCGATCGGAAATTATCGATCGGCATTCAACATAATCAAACAAATTCCGATAACTCGTCAATACTCGGTCGATACCGAATCATCGATCAGTGTTTAACATAATCACTCAATTCATAGCAGAGATAGATAAACAATAAAGTAAGACCATCTCGGTCTACTCACAGTACGCTCCAGAGTAGTAACTGCTTTCACGATCTGGAAACACCTGAATGCAGGCACTTAGCCTGTTGTAAGCTTCCGCTTCTTTGATTCCGTTATCTCTACTTCTCCAAAGGTATGAGGTTTATGTTCTGCTCCTTTTGTGAGCAAAAAGGGAGAGAAGTAAGGATAAGCAACTTATATAGGGAATAAAGAGAAAAGAAGCTACGAGAACGATGAGGGAGAAAGCATGAAGACAAAACTCATTTGCAAGGTGTCGTGGGTTTATACGAGCATTTAATGCTCACAATGAGTATCATGACACATGTCATGACACTTGCCATGAAAGGATTAGAGACATCACTTATCTCTACTTCATTTATCATGCAATTTGTCACCCAATTTTGTAATCCAAGTGTCACCCAATTCATTCATTTTCAGTCATGTATCTCCTTTCAGTGCCATTGGACAGTAATTGTCTATTCCCAGTTTTCAGTACCCATAACCCATAAATCTCAAAACAGTCACGCCCATTACCAATTACACCCGGAATGACAATTAATACATGAACACTTATTGTTATGTACAAAGACTTCCTAGTCATATGCCTGAGCCCCCTTAAGTGATGCATGAGCATAAGGTGTGGTATCCAATGTTTGGATGGAAAAGGGATGTTACAAATCGGGCTCACTATGTCTAATTTCCCAAAACCTAAAAAAAACTTATGCTTACATTCAGTAACGGAGCCAGGAATTTAAGATAGGAGGGCTCAAATATTTAATCTTTTTAAATTTTGGGGGGCCCAGTGCACCACTGAGTCCCAAATAAATCCGTCCTTATGTGTGTGTGTGTGTGTAATAAAAAATATTTAATTTTTTAAATTTTGGTGCACTGGGCCCCAAGTGGCTCCGTCCCTGCTTACATTCATGGCTTAGTTAAAGATGAGACAGAAAATAAGTTGATAAGAGCATAAATATCTGGCAATTAACCAAGTATCACCAATATTCCTAAGAGACATTTCATCGAACAATTCATAGGCATATCAAATTCATCTCTAACTAATAACAAAACCATTGTATTTTTCCACTATTCACTAATATAAACACGTTGAAACAAAAAATAAACCAATCACAGTTGAAAAAATGCAAAATACTCAAATCACATCAACAAAATTGAATATCATATAAGCATTTAACAACAAAATTTCTTGCAGAAAAAATAAACTCGAGAGCAAAGCATGGACGACTAACCTCAACAGATGATTAAATGAAGACGATGGAAGAAAAGCTGAAGAAGACGAACGTCGACGATTAAGAAAGAAGACGAACAACGGTGATTAAGGACGAAAACGAAGAAAAAATAAGCACGGAAGGGATGGGGGCGTCGGCTGTAGGTTTAAGTTCAAAAGAAAATGACATCATTTGGTGCTAAACCAAATGATGTCGCTTTCCTTTAATTAAAAATGTTGAAGTTGAAGACCCAAACGATGTTGTTTAACTTTAAATTTTATCGACGAAATGATAGTTTTGTCGGTAATTTACCAATAGATATTTCTTCCGTTAGTAAACCCCAATGCTTATTTTTACAGCCAACCATTGCTGCTTTGCTGCCTATTTTTACGACGGCCTTCACTATTCCGTCGCTAAATTTCGAGGATAAATTCCCTCCACCTTTATGGATGAATTTCTTTTCTATCGCAAAATACTTTTTTTAAAACAAATGTACCAACAGAAACTCAATTTCTGCTACTAAGTTACAATGAAATTTGTTCCATCAGTAATTTGTAATTTTCTTGTAGTGAATGAAAACCTAAAAATACATATAGGCTACAATTTTATAAGTCTTTATCATATAACACTAACACTTTCAATATTTTTTAAGTAGTCCTAAAAGAATATGGGTTAAAAAGGGTTTAAGAACTAACTCTTAAGGATCCAAGTTTATACAGTTCCTGGAACACTTTGATTTTTTTTATTCTTTGGGTTATACTATATTGGTCGATTATTCTTTAGGTTATAACTGATAATTTTGTTTTTAATGAATTTTTTTAAAAGGTTCCTCTTCACTCACAACAAAGAAGATGTTGCATGGAGGGTTTCTCTTCACCTATTTTGGGAAGAAGCTATTACATTTCTAAGCTTAGGGAATGTACGTAGGCCAAGGATTATTTGACCAAGCTATTATTCCTCTTTCCCTACACTATTTTGTTATTAGTATGTTTGTTTTATGAATTTTATATTAATTTTGTATAATTATTCATCATATTAAGCAATTCATTCGTTAATTTAGAAATATAGTAAAAAGTGAACATACATAATTCACCCTCCTCTCTTATGCTATCTGGGAACCAACAAATATAATACAATTATCTTTAGAAAAAGTTTATGGCATAACCTTTGTCAACTAATTGACCCACACTAAAAAGATTTTGATCCAAACTTGACATAGATGCACATTAGTAACTAACTTAATACCTGAATATGTTTTGCTAATAATTGTTCTTTCCTTTCCTTGCTATGCATGCTCCATTTTATCTTTTAACTTGTTTGGCGTTTGGCAACTCTTATCAAAGACCTTCAAAATGGATTCATCATGAGCCATTTGACATTTGTAACTTGAATTTGTAAGTCGCTCCATGTAGTTATTGAAGTTAGACATTACAAATACTATGAATAAGGTCTTCTTTATGTTCATCAAATTCAATTACGTTACGTTCTTGTTGTAGGCCATTCTCTTTAGCCTTGTATCATTTTTCAACATTTTCAAGTTGTTCGTAAGCTTTATCTCTTATGTATCATTTGAACCAATAATACTTTAGTGGATATGTTTGCTTTCTTTTTTTGCAATATTTGTAAGGTACAAATTTTCCCCTTCTTGCTTCCATTATGATGTTGTCCTTGTCCTTTTTGGTTTTTCTTTTTTCCAACTTTGTTCCTTTCTTTTACTTGGCCTGTTCTATTTTAGTTAAGACTTAATTTATCCTTAGATGCCTTAATTCATCCTTGGATGCCCCTTTTACAACTTCTTTTTCTTACTTTTGAAGCCATCTTTGCTCATAATCTTGAAGATAATTTAAAAGGTCTATCAATGTGAACTGTGACATATTATTAGACTTCTGAAAGGCTAAGATTTTGCCTGCAAAATTTAAGAGAAACTTACAAGGACTTTACCAATAACTCTTTTTTCTTCCAAGTAGCCTTAATTGATTTACAATCTTCATGAGTTTGTCACTAAACTCTTTGACGAATTCACTTTCTTACATCTTCAATAGCTCAAAGTCCCTCCAAAGGATAGTAATTTATTGTTGTCTAGTTCTTCATGTTGTCCCAAAATTCTTCCAGGTCTCATAATTCATGATTCTTACAAAAATGGCCTCTAAAGTTAAAGCATGCATGGCTACAAGTGCCTGATACGTCTTTTCCTTCTCCTTATTATGATTCTTTAACTGATTGACTATTGGGTTATATAGACATAAAGTGGTTTCAATTCATCACTTTTTAAAGGTCATAAACTCTTAAAGTAAGCCTTTATCTTGTCAGTCCATATGACATAGTTGTCATTATTAAACATGGGAAGAGAAGTCATAGAGAAACTTGTTGAAATCAGTATTGTTCTAGATCTGGACATCCTTGGTTTCAGTGTGCATTATTTAGGAACAAGAGTTGATATTTTGTCTTAATTTTTACTTAACCAAACGTTTAAGATCCTTATACCTCTAATATCACGTCAAAAATGATATATATTATGTGTTTAGAATAGAATTGGAACCTTAACATATATACGAAGAGGAAGAACAAGTTAATAGCAACCTTGTATTTTTAGTCAAAGACGTAGTTTTTCATTACAAAATCATGCATATATACATAAGGGTTAATATTTCACATATCTGGCCACTCTCTTGTCACATTCAACATTGATTTTAGCCAAATAAACAAACAAAAATCACCTACATGCTTATGTCATATTAACAATATAAAAAGTTCAATTACTCATGAATAATTGGTAACCAAGATATAAAATCTTAGTCTAATGGTTACAATATAACATCTAAACAAGTTAATAGTGAACTAAATTAATTTATTCAAACATAATATGACATGATTTACTTAGATTTTTTCAAGTCATAATATCAATTTCACTAAATATTATTATCAGTATAGTTCATCGGCATAAACACAGTTTGACACATAATCATATTCCTCTTTGAACACATTAAAGTGCATACATGATATAAGACACAAACATGTATATATTGGTATTATTTTCTTAAAGAAAACATGAACACACGACATAGAAAACTTATGTGTCTTTGCCCATATTCTTATCTAAAACTAAATATGCAACAACCTACCTACGTACAATACGAATGTGACTGTGTTTATATTCCTTAATTTCTAGAATTATGAAAAATAAGTTGAATTAAAATTGAAGGATCGATACCTTAATGTTTCAAGATAAAATATCAATTTAAGGAACATGTAAGGAAAGTACTCAGTTTTATTTGATTAAAACATATAGTCGTGGGATACTATTAGACGTGGCTTATATAAGCCACTGATTGGGAAAACTCATGCTTGATTCCACTTTCTCAGGAAAACCAAGTCTTTTCGTTTGGAATAAAGGTGACGATAACTAGCTTGGCCGGGGCTTGAATCCTTTCCAGGGTACGAGCATCTGGCCAGCCAATTTGCTGGTTTGTGCTAAGAATATTAGGTAGAATCATATGCCATAACGTGTTGACATAGCCAAAAGAAAAAGAAAAGGAAATGTATGGAGAGGTTAATGTGTTTCAGAGAAGGAAAATAACTAAAGAACATAAGTCTCGAAATCATGCACTAGCCTTGAGGCCTCAAAATCGTTTAAAGTAATGATAATTT
Organism: Erythroxylum rufum; assembly: GCA_027478365.1. NCBI lineage: Eukaryota > Viridiplantae > Streptophyta > Magnoliopsida > Malpighiales > Erythroxylaceae > Erythroxylum > Erythroxylum rufum. The sequence goes on from JANIHZ010000008.1 coordinate 21,773,314, forward strand.
AGTTAGGGCTGGGTATAACAGGAAATGCTTTCATATGCAATCTATCAATACCTGGATAAGGCCTTTTGGGATGAAGATTACATGAAATTAGAACTAAGTAGGCCATTGGAAAAGAGAACTAAATTATGCGCACAACACAGAATAAGAGAAGAGACAGCATGTTTCTATCATACGCCACTTGTCCTAAACAACACTGGACAAGTGTACCTGCCCATTGTGTCTCTGTAAAGTCGAAAATGGGAGTGCGGTTTGTTAAAACATGTAATAGGAGTAGGACCAGAGCTTGAAGGAAAGGATAATAATTAATAACCACTAACTTCGTGTCATGAGAGCACTTTTCGACACTGTAGCCACTTAATAACATTGATGACGTAAAAAGAAACAAGCAGAAACGGAGGAGTTGGATTCGGTAGAGAAAAATGCTCCTCTCCTCTCTCTTTCTATCAATCTCGCTATCGAACATTTTTTTTTTTTAAGTCTTGCTTTTGAACGAAGGCAATCACATGACACCCCTGAAGTCTCTGTTTTGAATTCATCTTTCCATCCCAAAAAGAGCCGTGAAAATCTCGTTTCTCGCTTCTCCTTCTCTTTTAGCTACATGCACCCGTCCTGCATTTCATCGAACTCCTTGACTTTCTTCTGTGTTTGAGATTTCCTGCCTTCTCCATGACCCAGTTCACTAGTTTTGTTCTTTTTCTTCCTTTCCTCATGGAAAAGCTCTCATGATGGATTGCTTGCATTTAACTTGCTTTCTCTGTTCTTTCTTGTAAAAAATTGTTGTCTCGTTTTTGCTTCTGTGACTCGTTTGTCCTTGCTTTGGCCACCTCATGAAAACCCATTTTTCATGTTCATTACACCATAGGCCCCATGTTTCTGAATCAGTTCATGAACTTTCTGAACTCAATACATACATCCAGAAGGAAAGCTCCTTCTGATTGTTTGTTTTGACACAAAAACTTGAACACAATTAACCCATGTCACAGCAAGTTCTAAGGTGAGATTATAAAGCCCTTCTTCAATGGCGACTTCATGTTTCCATGCATTACGGTTTCGAAGATCTAAGAGCAAGACGGTGTCAATCCCATCTTCGTGGAAAACACAGTTGAATTTTGACTTGGAGAACATGGAGAGGAAGAGATTTGACAGTTTAGAATCATGGTCTATGATTTTGGAATCTGAGAATGTTGAGGCCTGGGATGTTTCAAAGGAGGATCAAGAGGAATGGACAGCTGATCTTTCGCAACTGTTTATAGGTAACAAGTTTGCCTCAGGGGCCCATAGTAGGATTTACCGTGGAATTTATAAGCAGAGAGCTGTTGCAGTGAAAATGGCGAGGATTCCAAACCAGGAGGAGGAGACTAGAGCTTTGCTTGAACAACAATTTAAGTCTGAAGTTGCTTTCCTTTCGCGCCTCTTTCATCCCAATATAGTTCAGGTAAATTATTTCTTTATTAAGATTGAAATGCAAGAAATTTAGTCTTCTGTTTATAGGCTGGACGCATTTTGATTAAGTCAGTTATACATAATAGAGAAGAAAAAGGTTCCACTGGCTGCCTGGAAGTTAGTTTCGATTTGTTGCTAATGAATATTGCTTGTTTACGGGATTTATGAGACTAGTGCATCTAAAAATTGAACTGGGATAAGAACACAATTCTACCATTTACATTGATCTGTCCAGTAGGTCACCATGTAGACAAAGCATGATGATCCAAATTATTAATGGATTTAAAATTTTATGGTTACAGTTCATTGCAGCTTGTAAAAAGCCACCAGTGTACTGTATCATCACAGAATATATGTCTCAAGGAACACTAAGGATGTATCTGAACAAGAAAGAACCGTACTCTCTTTCAACACAAACAATACTGAGGTTAGCGCTTGATATCTCAAGAGGAATGGAGTATCTTCATTCTCAAGGTGTGATCCACAGAGACCTAAAATCAAATAATTTGCTTCTAAATGAAGAAATGAGGGTAGAAGTGGCAGATTTCGGAACATCGTGTCTAGAAACGCAGTGCCGAGAGAACAAAGGCAACATGGGAACATACCGGTGGATGGCACCTGAAATGATAAAGGAGAAAGCGTACACAAGAAAAGTAGATGTATATAGTTTTGGGATAGTAATGTGGGAGCTGACGACAGCGTTGCTTCCGTTTCAAGGAATGACCCCTGTGCAGGCTGCATTCGCAGTGGCTGAGAAGGTAATTGCTTGGTTGCTTGGTTGTTTCGTTGAATGACATCACGTGTAATAAATGAGTATATTCTTTGGCAGAATGAACGCCCCCCATTACCTGCTAGTTGTCAGCCCGCACTTGCGAACTTGATAAAAAGGTGCTGGGCAGCTAACCCATCCAAGCGGCCAGATTTCAGCTCCATTGTTTCTGCATTGGAGAAGTACGATCAATGCGTTAGAGAAGGCCTTCCTCTCACTTCTCACTCTACTCTAGTCACCCCAAATCTCATTCTTGAGCGCTTCAAAGGTTGTGTTTCCATCAGCTCATCATCCATACCTGTTCATGCCTAGCTTGTTAGACAACAAAAAACACGGAAGAGAAATAGAGGCTAAACAATTTTCTGTATTATTAGATAAATTGCTATCCTCTTCCTAGTTCCTACCTTGGAAATAAGAGTCATACATAACACAAATACAAGCACTGGTTGTTTTTGTCAGCTCTCGTTCATTCCAAGTCACTTCTCCACATTTGCTCTTGTAGGCTCTAGTAATTGACCCCCAATAGGCCCATCCCGCTCCCAGGCTACCCTCTTTTAGCTTGGTACTGATGCTGTTGATTGAGACTTCCATCTCTAACTTGACCTAATGCCACCATTTCTCAAGCTAAATTATCAATTCTCACTCATATCCTATGGAGTCAAATCCATCAACTATTAGAGCGAAACATAATCTTAAGTCAGATGCTCAAATCGTAGACTATAAGATCAAATATAATAACTTTTGAACTAAGAAGAATAAAGTAATCAGCTATAGTGATTCGTGTGTCAATAAGATGTAAAATGTGATTCGGAAATTAACAGGTAATAAATAGTCTGCTGTATCTGTATGACTTAACTTTTCTGCTTCAAACGGTCAAGTACGGCAGCTTTTTGCTTGTCGATAATGACTGAAAGGCAAGGCAGCTGACTAGCTGAGCATTTGTGCGTTTTTCTTGGATATAACAAATTAGAGAGAAGCGGACTTCTTTTTTGGATTCTTGACTCATTCAAACGATTGAAATAGTCAATTTGCTTCTTGTTTGGTTTTCGCTGTCCCTCCTTTTTCACTCCTTTCACTTCCAGCCAATGATACCACTACACTTCATTAGAAGGGCTTGCGTTGCTCAACGACTCCTACTCCTTTCCCTGCATGATAGCAACTAAACGACTCCTACTCCTTCCCCTGCATGATAGCAACTGGCTATACATACAAGAGTCAAAGCTTACTTGCTTGGCTTGAATTTAAAACAAAACTTGACCTTTTCCACACCGCATTTGATTGGTGCGTTGGCTCAATGTATCTATGAGTAAGTTAAGATCAAAAATTGATTAGAGCAATGGAGTTGAAAGACGAGATCTTGAAGTGAGTTTTAAAAATAGAATAATAAGTGTTAGACCACAGTGCGTATCCACTCATGCAGATTCAAAGATTAGATTTCTTAAAGTCTGAGCGGAAACATTAAACAAGAAAAAGTTTGGGGCAAGTGTAGAAGCCTAGAAGGGCACGCTGCACATGTGCTCATCGAGGTTGGCGAGACAACCTCTTGCCGTACTTTTTTCTTAATTAGCACAAGGCAAGCACATAGAGCATTCCAAGAAAAAGATGTTCTTTCCTTAGGACAATAGAATGTACTTGCTCTAAAAGCAGATGAGGCAAGCATGCATAGTGATTTTTTAGGAGATTAGCTGGTGAATACAGCAAGAAAATATAAACGGAAAATGACGGGTGATGGGGAACAAGAAGACAAGCAGATTGAAGCTGGAACTGAATTGGTGGGTGCTGCGTCAAAAGAAAAAAACTGTCTAAAATCTAAATCAGTAGTGACTGCTTCATCACTATTAATAAACTCAGTGGATTCATTTTTATCAATGACTAAAATATTTATTTTTACACCATCTTTTAACATTTTTTATTTTTAAATTGGTTAGACGAGATTTTATTTTCTTAATAAAATTTAAAATTACAAATATATATGAAAAATAAAGTGATTCAATATTAATTAAACAAAAATATTATTACAAACTAAAAAGAATATTTAAAGGTAATATTTAAATTTATACATTTTAAGTTTGTTTTTCTGAGCTTATATACTCAAGACTCTCCGTTTTGTAAGGTTAAAAAAAAAAAAAAAAAAAGAGGAGGATGTTGATAACGTACGGATCATCATCGCAGAACACATTGCAGTGAACCCCAAGAACAAGAAAAAAGAAAAACGAAAGCTAATTAAAGATAATATTGAGCATACACGTATGCCTTGTGTGATATATAATCATATATCAATAGAGAGAGCTGAAAGATCTAGCAACAGACATGGATCAGAATTCATGCAATAATCTGTTTTTACTTTTTATAGCTACGGAGAAACTACCAGCCTCCTAGATTCTCTACAAGATATTTACTTACAGAACTGCTTCCTGGAAAACAAACCCTGAAAAAAGGTAAACAGACACATGTTATTTATAGTCGCAAGTCGCAACCCCTAAGTTCCGACAACCGTTTTTCACTTACCGGCAACGTTCACTAACCCAACACTCCCCATAACGTCTCCCCAATGAAACTCACTAACCTCCTCACCGACCCCTTTTCCGTTGCCTCTTCATCGCCCCTACCACAGTCGCTGCAACTTTTCCTCTCCTTCGGGGAATCAGATTGATCGCCGCCCGACTTATATTTCGGGTCAGAGCTCTTCGACAACGCTTGATCACGACCCCCGTTCGTCACCTTCCTCTTCCTGTCCTTTCTGTTGTTCTTGTTGTTACCCATATGCTTTCTCTGTGCCAACAAGCTATCCTCAAAGGCATCGATGATCTCGTGTATGAGGTGGCGGTTGGGAGACGAGTCCCATCGAACCCAGTAGCTCATATAGCACCTGAAACAGTCGCAGTAGAACAACGGAGGATGGTCGCTGCCAATCTTCCTACGAACTACGGTCTTTGGGGTGCTAGGAGTAGTGGACTTGCGGAGAGGCGACGACGACGACGACGACGACGATGATGATAAATTTCTGGTCATGTTATTATGAACCGTGTTGGAGGCTGAGGAAGAGATGAGATAGGCCAACACCTCTCTGTCCTCCAGAGACAAGGTGGAGGCAAGAGTGAGGATGGCGGCTGGGAGAAAGGAGAGATGGTCGGAGATGGTGGGTGGTGAAGGGTGTATGGCTCCTCTACGGCATAGCTTCTTCATGGTGCTGTTGATCTTGCTAACAGTCTGTGATGAAAGATTCTCCAACGGCGAGACTGTTAGATGAGACGGAGAGAGAGAGAGAGAGGCGGGGGTGGATGTGATGACGATGAATTAAAGATGCTAAATTATGGGTTGGTATATAGGGCGAGTGATGGGAATGGGAAGCTAATTTATATATATTTTAAATATCTAACTATATTATAAATCAGACCGGAACTGGTTCAGTTCGGACTCGGACTGAATGTGGTCCACAGGTGTAGCAGTAGCAGTAGTGTGTCTTGTAATTATAAAGTCATTGGTCACTCTTTACTTTCTACCGAATGTTATCATATTGATGTAAGGATCTGATATTTTCTATTTTCTAAAATTAAATTAGACCAAGTAGTTGTTTGACAATGTTTAAAACGTAAGATCTCCGCCGCAGTCAAACAACTTTGTCATATAATACCGTGAAGGAAGGGGCCAAAGCCAAATTTGATTGATTGGACAAATTTTAAAATTAACATAAACTAAAGTAAAAATAAAACTTTTTTTGTCATATGGAATAGTTATAGGAGTCTCCTTCGTTTAGATTCAACTTTTTTCCTTTAATTACAATATAAATATGCCCTTATAGGCAAAATATAATGAAGAAGTTTTGTATGTATTAAGTTAAGAGATCGTTTAATTCTACTTTTTTTAATAGAAACAAAATTATATTTAATTGTTGATGTTTATATTTTTATTACTGATAATTATTTTAATCTCTTATATTAATATTTTTAATAA